>ML287349.1:25301-58824 GCA_005239495.1 Nicotiana undulata
CATGGCATAATTCACACTCAATGTAGGCCAGCAGCCTCACTCGTATCATAACATCCTCTCAATATAGGCCAGCAGCCTCACTCAGTCAGACACTCTCAATTTGCCCTTCAGGCCATAAATATACCGGGTTCTCGACCCAAAATAGTGTTTTATTTTCAAGAAGTAGTATCAAAATACTCTGAGTGTCAAAACAATTTCACAGAAANGTGTTTTATTTTCAAGAAGTAGTATCAAAATACTCTGAGTGTCAAGACAATATCACATAAAAGACTGAGTGAACAATCATAACATACCAGTGAGGAAAGTAAACACATCCCTCAAAGGGTAAACAAGTCGGCACTAGACCCCAAACATGGCATACAACCCAAATCATATCAAGTATATATATTACTATTGGAAATAAGCTTTAAAAGACGTTTCACAACTCAATAGTCACCCAAGTAAGGAATATATCTCCAAAGTTTCGACCTTTTTATCTCAAAACTCGTGAAAGGGTGCATAGTCCGGGGTTTCATACCCTCAGGACAGGATTTAAAGACATTTCTTACCTCAAAACTAGCCCGAATTTATTCCGTGATGCGCTGGCCTCTCGAATCAACCTCCAAAGGCTCCAAATCTACCAAGTTTAGATTTTTATCATCAATATGCGCTTAAGGAAAATTTCCAATCGAAAGATATCAAATTTAACTCAAAATCCGAAACCGGTCAAAACCCGACCCCCGGGCCCGCATCCCTAAACTCAGAAACTTTTATACCAAAATGTTCTTCGTCCTCTCAAGAGTCCGTACATATAAATAACATCAAAATCGGAGTTCGTTTGACCCCTCAAATCGACCCTTAAAGGTCTCATAATCTCATGCCCCAAAATCCTATTTTTCTACTATTTTTCATGAATTAAAGGTTGGGATTATGGTCTATAATCACCCATAAACGAGTTTTAATAATCAAATTACTTACCTCTATGCAACCCACTGATTTCCTCATTCAAAATTCTCCCAAAAGCTCTATGTCCGTACACAAATGGTTAAATAAGGGTTTAAGTTACGGAGGGTTTAATTATATAACTGCCTAGGTATATGTTCTCCGCGATCGCAGCCTTGGCCCTGCGATCGCACAGTGTTAGGGGTTTTGACTTCCGCGATTGTAGCCTTAGGCACGCGATCGCACAGCACTCCTGACCTCTTGACCCCACGCGCCCCAAACGCCCTACGCGATCGCAAGAGACCTCACGCGACTGCACTGCCTAACCTGCTCGTCCTCTGCGATCGCGGGCATACTTATGCGATCGCAGAGAGTAAGTCCTGACCCCCTTCAAAATTCTATATGCGATCGCGACTCCCTTTATGCGATCGCAGAGAGTAAAAATCTGTTGCACTGACACCAGAAAACCAGCAATTGTTCTAAGTCCAAAAATGCCCGTTAGCCACCCGAAATCAATCCCGAGCCCCTCGGGACCCCAACCAAACTTACCAACATATCCCATAACATCATTCAAACTTAGTTGCACTCTCGAAACACCAAAACTAACATCAAAACACCAAATTCACATCGGATTCAAGCCTAAGAACTTTGATATTTCTAAAATCCGCCAATGATGTCGAAACTATCCAAATCAACTCCGATTGACCTGAAATTTTGCGGACAAGTCCAAAATGACATTACGAACCTGTTCCAACTTTTGGAATTACATTCTGACTCCGATAGACTATTTTCCACTGCCGTCCGGAAATCGCCAAAAACTAACTTTCGCCAATTCAAGCATAATTCTACACCGGACATCACAAAATTATTCTGAACACACTCCTAAGTCCTAAATCACCTAACGAAGCTATCCGAGCCATAAAATTCACATTCCGAGATCGTTTACCAATAAGTCAACCCTTAGTTGACTTTTCCCATTTTAAGGCTATTTTTAGAGGCTAATTGACTGAACTCTCACTACAACCATTCGATTTCAAGCCTATCAACTCTAATACGTCAAATACAGTATAACCAATCTATATCAAATCAATAACAACAATTAAAATGCAGGTTTTACGTAACGACAGACCAGGTTGTTACACTTTTAGACTTGCGTGCATGTTTGGCTTAGAGCCCCGAGGGCTCGGATGAGTTTCAAATAGGTTTGGGTTGTGTTGCGCTCGTTCTTTCTTATGCTTCGACGTCGTTTCTTCAAGAATAAATGATATCATATTGAACAAATGAGCTCCGATTTCTATTTTGAATGATGTATAAGATATGTATCGTAATTACATACCCGTAGCAAAAAGAATCATCGATTTTGGACATCGTATGAGGATTTTATGGGCATTTTACTAAGGTTGCCAAAATTTTCAGGTTAATTACGAAATTGCCCCTGACGGCGTATTAAAAATCTGCACTAATTGCAAATATTAAAACTTACATATCTCCTTCATTATAAGGCCCAATTGAGTGATTCACAAGCCTAACTTGACTAGAATTTCACAAGAAATCAATTGGACACATAAAAATCGAGTTTCAGGATTTTTTGGCACGAAAGACGAGGCAGAATAGCTGGCAGAAAAATATATATAAAACAGGCAGTCTTCTTCTTCTTCAAATTTTGAACCCCACAGCCCTAGGAACGAATTTCTTCACCAAATATCATCCCCAAGTCATAGGTAATAAATTCTAAACTTTACTCTTTCAATTACCCATTGTTTTTCATCACTTTTAAATCAAAAACTAAGAATTTTTATGGTAAAAAATTGAGGGTTTGGGTAGAATTAGGGAATTTTATAAAATCGAATCTTTACCTGGAATTGAGTTCGGATTTCGAGACTAATTGTATATTTGAGTTCGTGGGTGAATGGGTAAACGTAATTTGGTCTGAACCCCGAGTTTAGACCAAGTGGGCCTGGGGTCGGGTTTTCACTTTTTTGAGAAAACTTAGGAAAAATTGTAATTTTCAGTAAAGTTAGTTCCTTTCGCCTTAATTAATGATATTGAGTTAATTATGATTAGATTTGAGCAAGTTTCTAAAGGAAAAGTTGTAATTGAGCAGTGAGTGGCCTGCGAAATTGAGGTAAGTGTTTGGTCTAACTTTGACTTGAGGGAATAGGAATCCCCACTTGTTTGCTATGTGAATTGCATGGGCGTGGTGTATAGCTGAGGCGACGAGTATCTACGCACCACCCAATTTTCCTTTTAAACATGATCCATTTCCCGTTCCCAACTTAATTTATTCTTGTCTTAATTGTTCCATGTCCATTATTATTCGTATGACTACTTGCCTTGTTATTTTATTATTAGATATTATTGTTGTTATTTTGGAAAGAGTATTGATTGTTTTAGCTGGATTCCTTGTGGTACAAAACGGTTGAGCGGTTTGACATTATTTTTATGAATTATATATATATATATATATATAATTCATAAAAATAATGTCAAACCTCTCAACCGTTATATATCACAAAGAAACCAGCTCAAACAACCAATATTCTTTCCAAATAGTCACAACAATATCTAACAACAAATCAACAAGGCCAAATAGTCATAGAGATAATAATGAACATATAACAATTAAGATGATAATCAAATAAGTGGGGAGCAAGAAAGGGGATCATGTTTAACAATCAATTTGGGTGGTGCATAGATACTCGTCANTCCTGCTGGTTTCATTTTTGATAATATTGAGGAAGTGATGAGGAATGTCATTTAACTGTTTTATGATTGTTGAGGTTTACGTGGTTGTTTGGTTTCAATTGATTGTTGCCAATTGTTGTGGCAAGTATATTAAAAGTGTTGGTTGTTCTCTTGATTTTATCATGGTACATAAAGACTGAACTGGGTTGACAACGTTACGGTGTTTACATATATTCTGGTTGGTTTTATTGTGAAATGATATTGGTTGAAGCTTACGAGCTGTACTATTTTCTGTTTGAAATTTGTTGAAATAAAAGTGTTTTGAAAGGCTTTGCCTGAACTGTGAAAGTTTTTTATGAATAAACAAAATTGGTGTGATAAGGGGGTTGTGATAAGGGGGTTGTGATAAGGGTGGATAATTGATTGTGATATTGTGAATAGGTAGGATCGGGTGGTACGCCGCAACAAGACAATGATAAGGGAGAATATGCATGTTTTACTGTTTATAAAAATAAAGGCTGGAACACTCATTGTTTTATTATCATTATTTCATATTCTGCTTTTACTGTTATTTAAAGTGAAACTTGTTCTGTTTATAATTTTTAAGACATAAATATTGTGAAAAGCGGTGATAAGCGGGCTGTGATAAGGGTGGATAATTAATTGTGATACGGGTGAATAAATTGATCGTGATACGGGTGAATAAATTGATATAATATGTCGGGTGGGATCGGATTGCACGCCGCAACAAGGAGCAATAAGGGAGGACAATTATATTTTTAATGATTTTCAAAGAAAAATAAAGATTTGAAAACTACCATTTTATATTACTATTTTTTCGTATTTTGGCACTACTTTTATTTAAAGTTAAAGTTTGGAAACTTGGAAATTATTTGAGAGTTTGTTATAGCTGAGGCCTAGAAAAGGTGGCTGAGTTATTTCATTGTTGTTGTAATACTTAATTATTTGTTTGAATTTCCTTCTTACTTTATTATTATTGTCTCAGTTATATTTTTCTTGTTCGTGTAGAATTGTTTTATTGCGTTATTGCATATATTATTGTCACAGGTTATATGTTGTTAATGCCCCGTCGTAGCCTCGTCACTACTTCGTCGAGGTTAGGCTCGAAACTTACTCAGTACATGGGGTCGGTTGTACTGATACTACACTCTGTGCTCTTTTGCACTGATCCAGGTACCGGCCAGTTGTCCCGACCCTAAATCCTAACCGGCCGTGATGGCGCCTATCGTGGAACTAGGCTAGCCAACACTCAAAATTTTCACATAACTACCAATTCGTTCGATTATAATAATTCACAATTCAAAAATAAACAGCAACATATCATAAAATAAATTCTATAAGTCTTAGCGCCCCAATAATAGTCTAAACAACTCTAAACAAAACCTCCCAAGACTGGAGTCAACATGGTCACGAGCATCTACGAAATAAAACTAACTCTACTAATGTCTTAAATAAAGTCTAGGAATGAAATGCAAAAAATAAATAAGGAAGGGAAATGGAGAAGCTGTGGACGCTGGACAGCTACCTCAAAATCCCGTAAACTGCTTCTAACGAATAGGGATAGCTACTGCTCCGAGCCAGTACCTGGATCTATGCACAGAGGCGCAAGGAGTAATGATGAGTACGCCAACTCAGTAGTAATGAAAATAAATCGCAGTGTGAGAAAAATACAAAACACACAGCACATATACACCAATTCACCAAAACAGTAAAAATCCAAGTCACCGCAAAGTATTTATCAAATTCATAAGTTCGAAAACTGTTTTTCAGAAGTCCTTTGAAACAAGTATAATTTTTCAACATATATATCTCAGTAAAACACTCAGTAAAAATTAATTTGAAAAAACGAAGTGAATCGTAGTCAAAAACTCAGTAAAAGTTTCATAAATCTGCCCTTCGGGCCATAGTCATTTCTAGTAACAATTTCCCTCAGTATCAGCTCATCAGGCAACCTCATAGTCACTCAATATTAGCCCATCAGGCAACCTCAAAGTCACTCAATATAGCCCATCAGGCAACCTTAAAGTCACTCAATATAGCCCATCAGGAAACCTCACAATCACTCAGTATTAGCCCATCAGGCAACCTCACAATCACTCAGTGTCAGCCCCGCGGGCAACATCACTCATTAGGTACATGCGCTCACTGGGGGTATGTACAGACTCCGGAGGGGCTCCTACAGCCCAAGTGCTATAACAAGCCACATCATGGCATAAATCACTCACAATATAGGCCCGCAACCTCACTCATATCATAACATCCTCGCAATATAGGCCCGCAACCTCACTCAGTCGGACACTCTTAACATGCCCTTCAGGCCATAAATATACTGGGTTCTCGACCCAAAAATAGTGTTTCTTTGTTCAAGAAATAGTATCAAAATACTCTGAGTGTCAAAACAATTTATCAAGAAAAGACTGAGTGAAAATCATAAAATATCAGTGAGTAAAATAGTAAAAACAGCCCCCAAGGGGTAAACAGATCGGCACTAGGCCCCAAACATGGCTCACAGCACAAATCATATCAAAATATATCAATACTATTAAGCATAGGCTTAAAAATCGGTTTCGCAACTCAATTGTTTCCTAGATATGGAATATATTTCCAAAGTTCCAATCTTTGCATTCCAAAACCCGTGAAAGGGTGCAGAGTCCGAGGTTTCATACCCTCAGGACAGGATTTAAAGACATTACTTACCTCACCCTACCCCGAAAAGCTATTCTGCAATGCGCTTGCCTCTCGAATCAACTTCCGAGCGCTCCAAATCTTTAATTATCAGACCTATATCATCAAATCATGCTTAAGGAATGAATTCCAATTGAAAAATATCAATTTTAAGCACAAAACCCGACCCCGGGCCCACGTCTCAGAACTCAGAAATTTTTATACCAAAATGTTTTTCATCGTCTCACGAGTCCGTACATATAAAGAACGCTAAAATCGGAGTCTGTTTGACCCCTTAAATTGACCCTTAAAGGTCTCATAATCTCAAGCCCTAACCCCCCTTTTTCTACTGATTTTTCATGAATTTACACTAATATTAAGGTCTTAAATCATCTATAACCGAGTTATTAAGTCCAAAAAGCTTACCTCAATGATGCACCAACATTTCCCTCTTCAAAAACCTCGGAACCCGTACAACAATGGTGGAAAAAGGGTTAAAATTCGCGAAGGCTTGCTTATATACTTTCTGAACAGTGGTTCCGCACCCGCGGCCACGTAAGCGCACCTGCGGTCCCAGGTCCGCACCTGTGGAGCACCCTCAAATCTCAGCCTCCGCACCTGCGATGGTCCTTACGCATCTGCGGCATCGCAGGTGCGGAAAATACCTCGCACCTGCGGATTTCCCCTCAACTGGTCAACTTCTACATCTGCAGAGCTTTGCTCGCTCCTGCGGGCCCGCACCTGCAGTCAAACCTTCGCAGGTGCGGTTACACCAGCACCAGCAGCTGAAGCTGCATATTTCAAGTTCCAAACTTCCCGTTAACCATCCGAAATAAATCCCGAGCCCCTCGGGACCCCAACCAAAACATACCAAAACATAACGTATTATCATTCAAACTTAGTTTCACCCTCGGAACACCAAAACTAAGATCAAAACACCAAAATCACATCGGATTCAAGCCTAAGAACTTTCAAATTTCTAAAATGCACCAACAATGCCTAAAATATCCAAAACAACTCCGATTGACCTGAAATTTTGCAAACATATCCAAAATGACATTACAAACCTGTTCCAACTGTCAGAATTCCATTCCGACCCCGATAGCCTATTTTCCACTGCCGATCGGAAATCGCCAAAAACTAACTTTCGCCAATTCAAGCTTAATTCTACACCGGACATCACAAAAATATTCTAAACACACTCCTAAGTCCCAAATAACCTAACGAAGCTATACGAGCCGTAAGATCTGCATTTCGAGGTCGTTTACCAATAAGTCAACTCTTAGTTGACTTTTCCAACTTTAAGGCTATTTTTAAAGGCTAAGTGACTAAATTTTCATTACAACCATTCCGATTCCAAGCCTACAAACTCTAACACATCAATAACAGTATAACCAACCTATAACAAGTCAATAACAGTAATTATAATGCAGGTTCTACGTAACGACGGACCGGGTCATTACATTCTACCAATCTTAAACAAACGTTCGTCCTCGAACGGGTCTAGAAACATACCTGGAGTCTCAAACAAGTGAGGATATTTGCTTTGCATCTCTTGCTCGGTCTCCCAAGTAGCCTCATCCACTGGCTGACCTCCACTGTACTTTCACTGAAGTTATATCCTTGGATCTCAACTTTCTGACCTCGCGAGCCAAAATTGCTACTAGCTCTACCTCATATGACATATCACTCTCGAGCTGAACTGTGTTGAAGTCTAACGCAGGAGACGGGTCACCAACATATTTCTTGAGCATCGACACATGAAATATCGGATGAACACTCGATAGGCTGGGTGGCAAGGAAAGCCTATAAGCCACCTCTCCAACCTTCTGCAGCACCTCAAAAGGACCAATAAACCGAGGACTCAGCTTTCCTCTCTTTCCGAACCTCATAACACCCTTCATGGGTGATACCTTCAACAGTGCCTTGTCACCTACCATAAATGACGCATCCCGGACCTTCCGGTCCGCATAACTCTTCTGCCTAGACTGCGCAGTGCGAAGTCGCTCCTGAATCAACTTCGCATTCTCCAACGCATCCTGAATCAAATATGTGCCCAATAACTTAGCCTCCCAAGCTCGAACCAACCAACCAGAGATCTACACCTCCTACCATATAAAGCCTAATACGGGGCCATCTGAATACTGGACTGGTAGCTGGTATTATATACATACTCCGCTAGTGGTAGAAACAGATCCCATGAACTACCAAAATCAATCACGCAAGCCCGTAACATATCCTCCAAAATCTAAATAGTCCGTTCCGACTGCCAGTCGGTCTGAGGGTGAAATGCAGTGCTCAACTCTACATCAGTACCCATACCTTTCTATACGGCCCTCCAAAACTGAGATGTGAACTGAGTATCTCTGTCAGAAATAATAGAAATCGGAACTCCATGCAACCGGACAATCTCTTTAATGTAAATACCAGTTAATCGCTCTGAAGTATAAGAAGTGTGACATGAATGAAGTGCGCGAACTTGGTCAATCTATCCACAATGACCCAAATAGCATCAAAACCCTTCGAAGTCCGTGGAAGCCCAACTACAAAGTCCATAGTGATCCGCTCCCACTTCCACTCCGGAATATCTAACCTCTGAAGTAATCCACCTGGTCTCTGGTGCTCATAATTGACCTGCTGGCATTTGAGACACCGTGCTACATACTCAACAATATCTCTCTTCATTCGCCTCCACCAATATTGTTGTCTAAAATCCTAATACATCTTCGCGGCACCCGGATAAATATAATATCGCGAACTGTGAGCCTCTGCTAATATCAACTCTCGAATACCATCCACATTGGGCACGCAAAAACGGCCCTGCATCCTCATAACGCCGTCATCACCAATAGTCACATCCCTGGCATCACCTCGACGGACTCTATCCTGAAGAACTAACAAGTGTCGGTCATCATACAGGCGAGCTTTAATCTGATCATAAAGAGAAGATCGGGAAGACATGCTAGCTAATACCCGCGGAGGGTCTGAAAAATCAAATCTCACTAACTGACCCGCTAAATCATGAACATCAAGTGCTAAAGGTCGCTCTGCTGCTAAAACGTATACTAGGCTCCCCAAACTCTCGGCTCTGTGACTCAAGGCATCGGCCACTACATTGGCCTTTCCCGGGTGATACAAAAAAGTAAGATCATAATCCTTGAGAAGCTCTAACCATCTCCTCTGTCGCAAATTCAAATCCTTCTGCCTCAGCAGATACTGCAAGCTACGATGATCAGTGAAAATCTCACATTGTACCCCATACAAGTAATGCCGCCAAATCTTTAAGGCATGAACAATGGCAGGTAACTCAAGATCGTGCACTGGGTATTTCTTCTCGTGCACCTTCACCTGTCTCGACGCGTAGGCAATAACCTTACCGTCCTGCATCAATACCGCTCCCTAGCCAACTCTAAAAGCATCCCAATAGACTGTATAAGAACCCGAACCAGTAGGCAAAACTAGTACCGGAGTTGTGGTCAATGCTGACTTGAGCTTCTGAAAGCTCTCCTCACACTCATCAGACCATCTGAATGAACCACCCTTTAGGGTCAATCTAGTCAATGGTGAATCAATAGAAGAGAATCCCTCCACAAAGCGACGGTAATATCCCGCCAAACCAAGGAAACTTCGAATCTCTGTAGCTGAGGACGATCTGGGCCAACTCTGCACCGCCTCAATCTTCTTCGGATCAACCTGAATACCCTCACTAGACACCACGTACCCCAAGAAAGCTATTGAACCAAGACAAAACTCACACTTGGAGAATTTTTCATAAAGCTTCTCCTCCCTCAATATCTGTAACACAATCCTCAAGTGCTGATCATACTCTACCTGGATACGGGAATAAACCAGGATGTCATCAATGAACACAATGACGAACGAATCAAGGTAATGCTGAAACACACTATTCATCAATTGCTTGAACGCGGCTGGGGCATTGGTCAGCCCAAATGACATAACCAAGAATTTTTAATGGCCATATCTGGTTCTGAAAGCAGTCTTTAGAATGTCAGAATCCCGAATCTTCAGCTGATGATACCCAGACCTTAAGTCAATCTTGGAGAACACCTTAGCTCCCTGAAGCTGATCAAATAAGTCATCAATACGAGGCAAAGGATAACGATTCTTCACCGTAACCTTATTCAGCTGCCTATAATCAATACACATACGCATGGAGCCATCTTTCTTTTTCACAAACAACATTGGTGCACCCCAAGGTGACACACTAGGCCGAATGAACCCATTATCTAAGAGTTCCTAAAGCTGCTCTTTTAGTTCTTTCAAATCCGCTGGTGCCATGCGGTAAGGTGGAATAGAGATAGGCTGAGTGTCTGGCACCATGTCAATAGCAAAATCAATATCCCTGTCAGGTTGCATGCCTGAAAGTCTGCAGGGAATACATCCGAAAAATCACGGACTACATGAACAAAATCAACAGATGGAGTCTCACTACTAACATCCCTCACAAAAGCAAGATAAGATTAACACCCTTTCTCAACCATACGTTGAGCCTTTAAATATGAAATCACTCTGCTAGGCATATGCTCTATAGACCCTCTCCACTCGACTCTCGGAAATCCGGGCATAGCTAAGGTCACGGTCTTTGCGTGACAATCAAGAATCGCATGACATGGGGATAACTAATCCATGCCCAGAATCACATCAAAATTAACCATACTGAGGAACATCAAGTCCACTCAGGTCTCTAGACCCCCAATAGATATAAGACACGACCGATACACACGGTCCACAATAATAGTATCGCCCACCGAGGTCAAACATGAACAGACGTAACTAAAGACTCAGGGGGCATATTCAGAAAATGAGCAAAGTAGGATGAGACATACAAGTACGTGGAACCAGGGTCAAATAAAGCCAAAGCATCACTGTGAAAAACTGAGATAGTACCTGTAATCACCGCATCTGAGGCCATAGAATCAGGCCTAGCCGAAAGTGCATAAATACGTGGCTAGCCTCCACCTACTCGACCTCCCCCTCTAGGGCGGCCTCTAGTTCCCTGACCACCATCCTTAGCTGCCTGAGTAGGTGGTGAAGTGACTGGCGATGAAGTTGAGGGCTGAACTCTCTACTGAGATGAACTACTAGGACGACGGGGACACTGCCTCCACTCGTGTCCGAACTCTCCACACTCATAACAACTACCTGGAGCTGGAGATGAAAACTGACGAGAACCCCTGCCACCATGATAACCACCAGACGAACCATGTATAGAAGAACCTTGATAAGATGATGTTCGGGCGGAGCTCTAAGCTGGAAGGGCACTAAAAGATGAACGTCCATAAGAAGAATTGCGAGGACCCTGCCCCGAAGATACACCACTGTAAGCTAGGCGAACTGGCTGTAGAGGTCTAAATGGACGACCTCTGTTGTGATGAAACTATCCTCTAGAAGGGGCACCACTGAAGCTACTTGATCCCCGAGGCCTCTTGACCTCTATCTCCTCACGTTCCTGCCTACGAACCGACTCATGTCCCGAGCAATGTCAACTACCTGCTCAAATGTAGCTCCAGACACTCTCTCTCTGGTCATCAAAATGTGAAGCTGATAAGTGAGACCATCTACAAATCTCCTGATCCTTTCCCTGTCAGTAGGGACTAACTCCAAAGCATGTCTAGCCAACTCGGAAAACCTCATCTCGTACTGAGTAACTAATAACTCTCCCTGGTGCAGCTGCTCAAACTGTCTGCGATGCTTCTCCCTGTGGGACTGAGGAACATACTTCTCCAAAAAGATCGTGGAGAACTGCTGCCAGGTGAGAGGTGCTGAACCAACCGGCCTATGCCTCTCGAATGACTCCCACCAAGTGAAAGCAGCACCACAAAACTGAAATGTAGCAAATGAGACCCCACTAGTCTCCAAAATACCCGCATTACGCAATATCCTCTGGAATTTATCCAGAAAACCTTGGGCATCCTCACCCTCTGTGCCGCTGAAAGTCGAAGGCTTAAGTATGCTAAACCTCTCTAGCCTACGCTGCTCATCCTCGGGCATAGCTGGAACTACATAGTCCTGAACTGGGGCAACCGGCTGCGCTGGGTCTACCCCCGGTGCTTGAAGACCCTAAACCACTCGCTCAGGTGTCCAGGCACCTGGAGGCTGATTGCCTCCCCCGGCCTGAGCTGCAGTGGCAATAGTGGACATAGCAACTTCCTGAGCTAAACTGGAACACACCGTCAATATCTGAGCCAGGGTCTCCTGAAGACCCGGAATAACAATAGGCACTGTCAGTGCCTGAGCCTATCCCGCTGGAGCACCATCGGCGGGAACCTGATCCTGACGGAATAGGGGGATCCTAGGGTATTGTCAAGGCTGCTGCGCGGGCTGGTCCCCTACCTCTACCACGGCCCCGACCCCTTTTGGGTCTGGCTGGTGTCTGGTCACCCTGATCGGTATTGCCTTTCCTCAGCATCTACGAGAGAATGAAACAACATGAGTTTAGATTTCAAGAATCAATAGATTGGCACGAAAGAGTTCAAGAAATTGAGATTTTTCCTAAGAGTTCTGCAGCCTCTCGAAGATAAGTACAGACCTCTCCGTACCAATCCGCAAGACTCTACTGAACCTTCTCATGGCCGTTAGGTCCTATGTAACCTAGGGCTCTGATAACGGCCAATTGTCACAACCCCAAATCCTAACCGGCCGTGATGGCGCCTACCGTGGAACTAGGCTAGCCAATACTTAAAATTATCACATAACTACCCATTCGTTCGATTATAATAATTCACAATTCAAAAATAAACAGCAACATATCAAAAAATAAATTCTTTAAGTCTTAGCGCCCCAATAATAGTCTAAACAAAACCTCCCAAGGCTGGAGTCAACATAGTCACGAGCATCTACGAAATAAAACTAACTTTACTAATGTCTTAAATAAAGTCTAGGAATGAAATGCTAAAACTAAATAAGGAAGGGATATGGAGAAGTTGTGGACACTGGACAGCTACCTTGAAATCCCGTAAACTGCTGCTAATGAACAGGGACAGTTACTTCTCCAAGCTGGTACCTGGATCTGTGCACAGAGGCACATGGAGTAATGATGAGTACGCCAACTTAGTAGTAATGAAAATAAATCGCAGTCTGAGAAAAATACGAAACACACAGCACAGATACACCAATTCACAAAAACAGTAAAACACCAAGTCACCGCAAAGTATTCATCAAATTCATAAGTTCGAAAACCGTTTTCCATAAATCCTTTGAAACAACTATAATTTTTCAACATATATATCTCAGTAAAACTCTCAGTAAAAATCAATATGAAAAACAAAGTGAATCGTAGTCAAAAACTCAGTAAAAGTTTCATAAATCTGCCTGTCGGGCCATAATCATTTCTCGTAATAATTTCCCTTAGTATCAGCCCATCAAGAAACCTCATAGTCACTCAATATTAGCCCATCAGGCAACCTCACAGTCACTCAATATAGCCCATCAAGCAACCTCACAATCACTTAGTATTATCCCATTAGGCAACCTCACAATCACTCAGTATCAGCCCCGCGGGCAACATCATTCATTAGGTACCCGCGCTCACTGAGGGTGTGTACAGACTCCGGAGGGGCTCCTAAAGCCCAAACGCTATAACAAGGCACATCATGGCATAAATCACTCACAATATAAGCCCGCAACCTCACTATATCATAACATCCTCACAATATAGGGTCGCAGCCTCACTCAGTCAGACACTCTCAACATGGCCTTTAGGCCATAAATATACCGGGTTCTCGACTCAAAAATAGTGTTTCATTTTTCAAGAAATAGTATCAAAATACTCTGAGTGTCAAAACAATTTATCAAGAAAAGACTGAGTAAAAATCATAACATATTAGTGAGTAAAATAGTAAAAATAGCCCCAAATGGGTAAACAGATCGGCACTAGGCCCCAAACATGGCTCACAACACAAATCATATCAAGCCCGAAAAGTCCGGGGTTTCATACCCTCAGGACACGATTTAAAGACATTACTTACCTCACACTAGCCCGAAAAGCTATTCTGCAATGCGCTTGCCTCTCGAATCAACTTCCGAGAGCCCTAAATCTATAAACATCAGACGTTTATAATCAAATTATGCTTAAGGAATGAATTCCAATTGAAAAATATCGATTTTAAGCACAAAACCCAAAATCGGTCAAAACCCGACCCCCGGACCCGCGTCTCGGAACTTAGAAAATTTTATACCAAAGTTTTCTTCATCATCTCACGAGTCAGTACATATAAATGACACTAAAATCGGAGTCCGTTTTACCCCTCAAATCGACCCCTAAAGGTCTCATCATCTCAAGCCCTAACTCCCCCTTTTTCTACTGATTTTTCATGAATTTACACTGATATTAAGGTCTTAAATCACCTATAATCGAGTTATTAAGTCCAAAAAGCTTACCTCAATGATGCACCAACGTTTCCCTCTTCAAAACCCCTCAAAAACCTCGGAATCCGTACAACAATGGTGGAAAAAGGGTTAAAATTCGCGAAGGCTTGCTTATATACTTTCTGAATAGTGGTTCCGCACCTGCGGTCCCAGGTCCGCACCTGCGGAGCACCCTCAAATCTCAGCCTCCGCACCTACGCTGGTCCTTCCGCATTTGCGGCATCGCAGGTGCGGAAAATACCTCGCACCTGCGGATTTCCCCTCAGCTGGTCAACTTCTGCATCTACGGAGCTTTGCTCGCTCCTGCGGTCAAACTTTCGCAGGTGCGGTTACACCAGCACCTGCAGGTGAAGCTGCATATTTCAAGTTCCAAACTTCCCGTTAACCCTCCGAAATCAATCCCGAGCCCCTCAGGACCCTAACCAAAATATACCAACACATCACGTATGATCATTCAAACTTAGTTGCACCCTCGAAACACCAAAACTAACATCAAAACACCAAAATCACATCGGATTCAAGCCTAAGAACTTTCAAATTTCTAAAATCCACCAACGATGCCTAAACTATCCAAAACAACTCCGATTGACCTGTAAGTTTGCAGACATATCCAAAATGACATTACAAACATGTTCCAACTGTCAGAATTCTATTCCAACCCCGATAGCTTATTTTCCACTGCCGACCGAAAATCGCCAAAAACTAACTTTCGTCAATTCAAGCCTAATTCTACACCGGACATCACAAAAATATTCTGAACACACTCCTAAGTCCAAAATCACCTAATGAAGCTATACGAGCCATAAGATCCGCATTCCGAGGTCGTTTACCAATAAGTCAACTCTCAGTTGACTTTTCCAACTTTAAGGCTATTTTTAAAGGCTAAGTGACTAAATTCTCATTACAACCATTCCGATTCCAAGCCTACCAACTCTAACAAATCAATAACAGTATAACCAACCTATAACAAGTCAATAACAGTAATTATAATGAAGGTTCTACGTAACGACGGACCGGGTCGTTACACTAGTAGTAGTGTAGAGCAGTTATCCACTCTTTCGGAGACACGAGGTATATTTGCCGGTGTTCTCAGATCTTGAGAGTCTTCTATATGCTTTTCAGACTACTATTTTCTTTGATTTAGAACAGTTACACATTATTTGTGTAGCGCATTAATTGTAGTATTCTTTAGTAGTTCGTGAATTGTGACACCAAACACTGGGTAGTCTTAGACTTATTTATATAATTAGTTCGTGGTTTGTTTTTATTCAATTGTTTATAATTTTATCTTTGGAAATCATTTAAATTAAGTTTACTTTAGAGTTATTTATTGATGTTTAAGAAGAAAATCAAAGGAAGTTAGCTACTCGAATTCTAACATTGGCTTGCCTAGCAAGTGTGGTGTTAGGCGACATCACGATCCCTAAGGTTGGGAATTTGGGTCGTGACAAAAACCCTCCACAAATCGGCGATAATAACCTGCCAGACACAAGAAGCTCCTGATTTCTGTCGCTGAAGTAGGGTGTGGCCAACTTTGAACTGCCTCAATCTTCTTAGGATCCACCTTGATACCCTCTCCGGATACCACATGTCCCACGAATGCTACAGAATTCAACCAGAACACACATTTGGAGAACTTAGCGTACAACTTTTGTTCTCGCAAAGTCTGGAGCACAACTCTGAAATGCTGCTCGTGCTCCCCCAGGCTACGTGAGTAAATCAGAATGTCATCAATAAAGACAATGACAAAAGAATCAATATGAGGCCTGGACACCCTGATCATCAAATCCATAAATATCGTAGAGGCATTAGTCAAGCCAAAGGATATCACCAGGAACTCATAATGCCCATATCTCTAATGAAAGGTAGTCTTCGAAACATCCGAGTCTCGAATCTTCAACTGATGGTACCCCGATCTCAAGTCAATCTTAGAAAACACTCGAGCACCCTGCAACTAGTCTAATAAATCATCGATACGCGGCAACAGGTACTTGTTCTTGATAGTGACCTTTTTCAACTGGAGGTAGTCAATACACATCCGCATAGTCCCATCCTTCTTCTTCACAAATAACACTGGAGCACCACAAGGCGATACGCTTGGCCTGATATACCCCTTAGAAAACAACTCCTCAAGCCGTTCTTTCAATTCCTTCGGATCCATATGGTATAGGGGAATAGATATAGGTTGGGTGCCTAGAGCTAAGTCGATGCAGAAATCAATGTCACGATCCGGTGGCATGCCTGGAAGGTTTGAAGGGAATACATCAGCAAACTCTCAAACTACCGGCACTGAATCAATCGTCGGAGAATCGGCGGTGGTGTCCCATACATAAGAAGGATAATCCAAACAACCATTCTTGACCACACGTCGAGCCTTGAGGAAAGAAATAACCCGACTAGCCGCACTAACTGAGGAACCCCTCCACTCCAATCTCGGCAACTCTGGCATGGCTAGAGTAACAGTATGGGCATGGCAATCTAGAATGGCATGATAGGGAGATAGCCAATCCATGCCCAGGATGACCGCAAAATCAACTATATCAAGCAATATGAGGTCCGCTCTAGTTTTGAACCCACAAAATGTAACCACACAGGACCGATATACACGGTCCACAACCACAAAATCGCCCACAGGAGTGGACACATAAACAGGAGTACCCAAAGACTCAAGAGGAATATCCAAGAAATGAGCAAACAAGGCTGATACATATGAATAAGTGGACCCTGGATCAGATAATACCGATGCAACTCTACCGCATACTGAAATAATATTGTGATCACGACATCTGAGGCCACTGCATCTGGTCTGGCCGGGAAAGAATAGAATCTTGCTCGAGCGTCGGATGACTAACCTCCACTGGAATGAACAAGAGCTGACTGGGCTCCCCCTACCTGGTCTTCACTTCTAGGACGACCTCTACCAGCCTGTCCTCCACCTCTGGGTGGCCGAACCGCCCGTGCTGGAACCATAGGCTGATGACTCTACTGCACGGCCTTGCCTCGAAGTCTGAGACAAATTCTCTTAATATGGCCAGGATCCCCACACTCATAACAACCTCTCGGCACCATGGTCTGCTGCCCTGAAGGACCCTGAATAGCTGGAGGACGGTATGAACTCTCTGGCATAGCACTGAAATAAGGGCTGGAAGACCCCTGATGACCAAAATACTTGCCGGAGGAACCCTGAATAGCTGGAGGACGGTATGAACTCTCTGGCATAGCACTGAAATAAGGGCTGGAAGACCCCTGATGACCAAAATACTTGCCGGAGGAACCCTGAATAGCTGGTGGGCAATAATAACTCTCCGACATGGCGCTGAAATAAGGCCTCGTTGGTGCACCTCGAGAAGGTGGTGGGGGTGCTGAATATGGGGGCCTACTAGGCTGGCCCCTACCAAACTGACCTCTGCCCCTGACTGGAGCACCTCCGAAATCCCCAGAAATATGAGGTCTCTTATCTTGCAGCCCCTGCTCTCTGCCCCTCGATCGATAACCCTCAATCCTGCGAGCAATCTCTACCACAAGTTGATAAGGAGTCCCCATCTCCACCTCTCGGGCCATGTTGGCCCTAATACCTGAGTGTAATCTAGATACAAATCTTCGCACGCTCTCTGCATCATTAGGAAGTATCATCAGTGCATGACGAGACAGCTCAGAAAACCTAGCCTCGTAGTCGGTCACTGACATCTGACCCTGCTCCGGCTGCTCAAACTGATACCGCAGCTCTTCCCTCTCAGAGGGTGGAATATATATGTCCAGGAATAACTGAGTGAACTGCTCCCAAGTGAAGGGAGGAGAATCTTCCAGTCTGCCAAGAATGTAGGACTGCCATCATCTGCGGGCCCTGCCCTCTACCCTAGTTAAGAAAATGAAGGGACACTTAGAAAATCGAAAGGTGTTCTTTAAAACAAGCAAAAATACCTCAAACATTCTCATATATGTTACAGATCTAAAAGGTTCAGGAGAAGAGATTTGGATTTCGAGAAAATAACCCAGAGACAGAGAAACCGGCTTAGAAACCATAGGTTTAACAAGAAAATAGGACGATATTACTCAAATCGAGCCATGGTGGCCTGAGGATGGTGAGGACAGGCCATGGGGTGAGCGGACCGTCCACTGGTCCCTTGAGGACCTCAAAGACAACAGGAATCCCGGTCATAAGAGAGCTGTTAAGGTTGAGGGAGTGGTGGTGAGCCACCATAGTTGACGGCGAGCAAGCAACGGCGAGGGGAGACTAGGGTTAGGGCAGAGGGAGTTTGGGAGAAGGAGAGTGTGACGACGGGTGTGAGAGGAGGAATGAGAGGATTGGGGGGGTCATTAGGTCAAATTAGGCAAGGATTAACCTAGACCGTTGATAAAAAATGATCAACGACCAGGATTTGGGCGGAATTGGGTCGGGTAGGATTAGGATATGGGCCTGGGGTCTTGGGTCTTACGTCTTGGGATAATTTAATTACGTGTTTTGGGTTGGCTATAATAGGTTATAATTGAAATAAAATGGTGTTATCTGTTAAATACCAAGGTAATTTAATTAAAATAATTTTATAAAATAATTACTAATTATAAAATGAATTTCATGCCTAGAAATATTTCAAAAATGCTTATTTTATATTTCAAAATACAAAAGACTAATTTCTGGTAAAAAAATAGTACAAAATTATATGCACGGGCTATAATTGCAAAGTTATTGCAATTATAGCCAAAAGGTACCAATTTGGCTATATATGGAATAATTTGGTCTTAATAGGACCATAAATAATAAATAAAATCAAGAAGTGCCTTTGAAATCATTTGTGATGCAATTTTGTAATTATTTATTGGAAATAAAATACTGGACAAATTTATAAAAATGTAGAAAAATTATGAAGAAATACCAGTTGATATTAATGCATGATTTTGAAGGTATCTATACAATTTTAAAAATACTTTGGGAAAAATTGGGTATCAACAGCTTCCCCTCTTTACCCGGAAGGGATGAAAGAGTTGTCGGGTAAAGATATGATGGCCAATTTTGACCGAGCGAAACAGTTTGAGGGATTTAGGTCGTACTCTGGCTTTCGAGCTGCCTACATATCCCTAGTTTTACAGGAATCAGGCTGTATATAGTTCCGGATTCATCGGCGAGATATACCGGTGAATTCATTGCAAGAACGGACGCAACATCTAGGGATGGGTGAATGAATGGTTCACGAGAGAGGTCATGTTTGATATATTTGAGGGAACTGGAGCGGGATCGCTCCTGCTGGGATAGTATTTGCTTGGCAAGTCACCTGCGAATAAGAATACCACAAGCATATATTGTGCATAAATTTAAACATGATGCAGGTTCCCTTTGGACTGTGAAAGCTGTCTTCGGACGATTTGGGATGACGTCCTTAGACCATGATGTCCTGGTCCATGGATTGTTTGATGAGATATTCGCAAGCCATGAAATGATGTCTCGGGCCGTGAAAGATGGTGCCTCCAAACTATGACTCCTTTGAATGATGATATGCAGGTGTAAGAGAGATCCTCAGGCCATGACATGGTGTCTTCCGTCTATGAGGATGATGCCTTTAGACTATGGCGCCTTTGGACAGGTTGGCGATATTTCAGCCCATGAGATGCAATAATATGATGTTGATAAGATAAGGCATAGTCTTGCGAATTGGAGGGCAGAGCTTAGCCCGAGAGAGGATCAAAGTAGATAATGCTTTGAGAGACAGCGTTTAGTCTCGGTGAAAAGTAAATTGGAGGCAGAGCTTAGCCTCATGCAGGTATGGAGATAGATCTTAGTCCCATGCAAATGAAGGCAGAGATTAGCCTTATGCAGATGGAGGCAGAGTTTAGCCTCATGCAGGGGAAGGCAGAGATTAGCCTTGTGCAGATGAAGGCAGAGATTAGCCTTATGCAGATGGAGGCAGAGTTTAGCCTCATGCAGGGGAAGGAAGAGATTAGCCTTATGCAGATGAAGGCAGAGATTAGCCTTATGCAAGAGGGAGGTAGAGATTAACCCCATGCAAAATGTAGTACAGATCTTAGTCCCATGCAGATGAAGGCAGAGCTTAGCCTTATGCAAAAGAATAAATAGCAAATAGTAGCAGAATTCCTTAGCTGGTGGCGGATTTCGACATTGCGATTGTTGTGACTACGACGCATCTTTATTCTTTGTGCTGATAGCAAATTTCGGCAACTGCAATTGTTTTGAGAATTATGACTTCGAAACATGTTTATCCTTTGTTCCTGCATCAAAAGAAAAATCATGAGTTCTGTAGATGGGGAGGTTGATTCGTGTTCATGTCGGCTTTGCCTGACTTGCTTGGCTTGGTCTGGTGATCCTGTTTACATCATCGGGGTAGCATTTGCTAAATAGAGCTATTTTACAAGCAAACATGCATGATTTTGTAAGGACATAGTAAAATATATTTTAAGAAATTTAGATGAACCGACGACCGTGAAAAGATTCGAGACATTTCAATCTCTTATGCTATGGAATTCTCAGGGTCTTCCTCAAAATTCTGCCCAGTTAGATGGATTGACGTCTCTGACTGTTGTACATGTTGCGATCGGTTGAACTTGCTTCGGAATTTTGAGGGTCCACCTCAAAATTCTGCCCCAGTTTCCAATTGCGGGGGAATATAAGATTTTTATTGATTTGTGACCGAACCCATAGGGCTGCCTACATATCCCCTCTTAAACGGGAATCAGTTCAGGCGTAGTTCAATTTACATCATTTGAGAAAAGCATAAAGAGTTACATATAGTATCGCTTGACTGCATCTGAATTGATTGGTTTTGGCCAGACTTCTCCGTCCATTTCTGTAAGTATAAGAGCTCCTCCTGTCAATACTCGGTGAACCATATATGGACCTTGCCAGTTGGGAGAGAATTTCCCTTTGGCTTCATCTTGATGTGGAAAGATCTTTAACACCAGCTGCCACAGTGTGAACTGTCTTGGCTTGACTCTTTTGTTGAAGCCTCTGGACATCCTGTTCTGATAAAGTTGTCCGTGACATACTGCATTCATTCTTTTCCCGTATATGAAGGCTAGTTGCTCATAACAGCTCCTTATCCATTCCACATCGTTGAGCTCAACTCCTTGTATGATTTTAAGGAAGGAATCTCCACTTTGGCAAGAATAACAGCTTCAGTACCATAAACCAGTAAGTAAGAAGTTGCCCCATTTTATGTACGAACTGTGGTGCGGTATCCCAGTAAGGCAAATTGTATCTTTTCATGCCACTGTTTGTGTTTTTCTATCATCTTTCTCAATATCTTCTTGATGTTTTTGTTGGCAGCTTCTACGGCCCCGTTCATCAGAGGTCTATAGGTTGTGGAGTTCTTGTGCTTGATTTTGAAAGTCTCTCACATGGCCTTCATTAGATCACTGTTGAGATTGGAGGCATTGTCAGTGATGATTGATTCTGGAACTCCGAATCGACAAACAATCCGGTCGCGGACAAAGTCTGCCACGACTTTCTTAGTCACTGATTTGTAAGATGCTGTTTCGATCCATTTGGTGAAATAATCAATAGCTGCCAAGATGAACCTGTGTCCATTTGAGGCGGTAGGCTCGATTGGTCCAATGACATCCATTCCCCAGGCGGAGAACGGCCAAGGTGAGCTTGTTGCATTGAGCTCGTTTGGGGGTACTTTTATCATATCTGCGTGTACCTGACATTGGTAGCATTTCCGAACATACTAAATGCAGTCCATTTCCATGGTCATCCAGAAATAACCGGATCTGAGTATCTTTTTGGCCAAGACAAATCCATTCACATGCGGGCCGCAGGTCCCAGCATGTATCTCTCCCAGTAGTTTGGAGGCTTCCTTTTCAGTGACATATTTCAGTAATCCCAAGTCAGAAGTTCTTCTGTATAGGGTTCCTCCACTGTGAAAGAAACTATTGGACAATCTCTGAAGCGTGCGTTTCTGGGTATGATTTGCATGCTCTGGGTATTCTCCCTTTGCAAAGTATTCCTTGATGTCGTGGAACCATGGTTTTCCGTCTACTTCTTCTTCAACATGGGTGCAATATGTAGGCTGGCCGTGGATTTTTACTGGAATAGGATCAATAAAGTTCTTATTTGGATGTTGTATCATGGATTATAGAGTGGCCAGGGCATCGGCAAACTCGTTCTGAATTCTAGGGACGTGCCGAAATTCTGTCTTCGTGAACCTTTTTCTCAATTCCTGCACATGGTGCAGATACGGGAGTATCTTGGAATTCTTGGTAGCCCATTCTCCTTGCACCTGGTGTATAAGCAAATATGAGTCATCGATTACCATCAGCTCCTAAATATTCATGTCGATGGCCATGTTGAGCCCTAGTATGCAAGCTTCATACTTGTCCATATTGTTAGTGCAGGGAAATCTGAGTTTAGCAGATACCGGATGATGTTGGCCAGTTTCAGATACCAGGACTACACCAATACCGACTACTTTGAAATTCGTTGCTGAAGAACATTCTCCAGTCGTCATAGGATTCAGCAATGTCTTCTCCTATGAACAACACTTCTTCATCGGGGAAATACGTTTTCAGGGGTTCATATTCTCCGTCCACAGGGTTCTCGACAAGATGAACTGCCAATGCATGTCCCTTGACCGCTTTCTGAGTCACGTAGACGATGTCGAATTCACTCAGCAGGATTTTCCACTTGGCCACCTTGCTAGTGGGCATGGGTTTCTGAAAGATATACTTCAAGGGATCCATCCTTGATATGATATATGTTGTGTAGGCACAGAAGTAGTGCCTCAGCTTCTGGGCTACCCAGGTTAGAGCACAGCAAGTACGTTCTAGTAGAGAATACCGCACCTCGTATGGAGTAAACTTCTTACTTAGATAATAGATGGCATATTCCTTTCGTTCTGTCTCGTCGTGCTGCCCCAAAATGCAGCCAAAAGCTCCATCCAAAACTGCGAGGTAGAGTAACAGGGATCTACCTGGCTCTGGCGGTACCAAGACTGGCAATGTTGATAAGTACTCCTTGATTCTGTCAAATGCCTTTTTCCAATCCTCGGTCCATTTGGTTGTAGCATCTTTCTTTAACATTTTGAAGATTAGTTCACATATGACTGTAAACTGAGCTATGAATCGGTTGATGTAGTTAAGGCATCCCAGGAAACTCATCACATCTTTCTTGTTCTTTGGGGGTGGTAACTCTTGGATGGCTTTGACTTTTGATGGATCCAGTTCTATTCCTCGACGGCTGACGATGAACCCAAGCAATTTTTCGGCAGGAACCCCAAATGCACATTTTGCGAGATTTAGCTTCAGATTGTATTTCCGCAATCAGTTGAACAACTTCCTTAAATCTTCTATATGGTCGGTGGATTTCTTGGACTTGATGATGACGTCGTCCACATATACCTCAATCTCCTTATGTACCATGTCATGGAAGATAGTAGTCATAGCCCTCATGTAAGTAGCCCTAGCATTGTTTAGGCCGAATGGCATCATCTTGTAACAGTATACTCCCCATGGCGTAATGAAAGCCGTTTTCTCAGCGTCTTCCTCGTCCTTCCAAATCTGATGGTAACCGACGAAGCAATTCACAAACGACTGAAGTTCATATTTGGCACAATTGTTAATCAGGATGTGTATGTTTGGAAGAGGAAAACCGTCCTTCGGACTAGCCTGGTTGAGATCCCGGTAATCGACACAAACCCTGACTTTCCCTTCTTTCTTCGAAACTGGAACGATGTTGTCTAACCATGTTGGGTATTCAACCACCCTGAGGACCTTGGCGCTAATTTGTTTAGTGACCTCCTTCTTGATTTTCAGACTCATATCAGGCTTGAACTTTCGGAGTTTCTGCTTTACTGGCGGGAACATTGGATTGGTTGGAAACTTGTGAGCCACAATGGATGTACTTAGACCGGCCATGTCATCGTACGACCATGCAAATATGACTGCATACTCTTTCAAGAATTGTTTATATTCTTCTTTCTCTGACGGTGACAGGTGGATGCTGTTGCGGGTTTCTTTGGCAGTCTCAGAATTCCCAGGTTGACTACCTCAGTTTCGTCCAGATTTGACTTAGGCCTGTTCTCAAAGTCCTCTACTTCTCTGACAATTTCATCGGGTATGATATCTTCTTCTTCTGAATCACTATCCTTTTGTTGTGTTGTCTCATTGCATGTCACAGTTGTTGGTTCATCAAGACAGGAAATAGTAATGTTGTATAGATAAAAGTATGAGAGAAAATAATAGTAATAAATATCAATTCATTAAAACATAAAAGCGATTTTTGATAATTTAAACGAATGTTTTGGAACATTGGAGATTTTATTGAAAATAGAAATGCGAAAAGGAAATCATTAGCAAATGAAATAAACAATGTTTGTTCAGCCTTGCAACCCGGGGACTCGTCGGGCCCTGGATGTTCTGATAGTACAGTTTCTGAGGAATGATCCCTTGCTCACAGCCTGGATGGTAGGTCCTTCCTCCTCCTCCTCCTCAACAATAACACAACAGTCCATATCTTCGTCCTCCAGGAATAAGTTTCTTAAGGCTACTAGTGCTTCCTCCTCCTCTGATCCCCATATGACGTCGGCTTGCTATAAAGTCTGTTCCAAGTGTGTTATGGGCTTCTCCAATGGATAGTAAGGACCGCGCCTTGGTGGCGACCAGTCATTGTACTCTTGCCAGGTGTACCGATATCCTAGGCCAAAAGTAGTGTCATGACGCTTCAGCTGTATCGGCTTGGAAATGCCTTGAAGATTCTTGCTGAGACCCTTGCTAGGATCGTATCCGCTCCAATTAAGTATGCTTTCAATCTTGCTATTCCACCACTTATCCTTGTCTATTGCATTGACCCGCTCAATGTGATGATAGGTTTCTCCACCAAGCCTTCTTCTACCCTCAATTACCGGGATAGTCTGGAGGTTGTAGATAGGGTTTCTCCCATCTCTATGGATAATTACCTCCTGATGATTCCATTCAAATTTTACCGCCTGATGCAAAGTTGATGTCACAGACCTGGTGACATGTATCCATGGCCGTCCTAATAACAGATTATAGGACGCGGATATATCTATCACCTAAAATTCAACCTCAAACATGTAGGCCCCATTTGTAGACAGATATTGATTTCTCCAATGGTGGACCTCTGAAAACCGTCAAAAGCCTTCACATTCATGGACCTTTCTCTTATCTCGTACAATCCCTTGCCCAATCGCTTGAGTTTTGTCAATGGGAAAATGTTGAGGTTGGATCCTTCGTAGATTAGAACCCTAGTAATGAAATAGTCCTCACACTGCACAGTGATGTGCAGTGCCTTGTTGTGACTTAACCCTTCAGGCGGTAGCTCGTCCTCGTGGAAAGTAATTTTGTGACTTTTCAGTACCTAACCTACAATGTTGGCCATTTATCCATTGGTGATGTTATTAGGCACACAAGCTTTGTTCAACACTTTCATCAAAGCATTCTTGTGCGCTTTCTAGTTCTGTAGCAATGATAGGATGGATATCTGGGCTGGAGTTTTGTTCAGTTGATCTATGACTTAGTATTCCTTGGCTTGCACCTTCCTCCGGAGATCATCCGGACCTATTTCAATGACGGGTGGTCTGTTGGAAGCCTGTTTGCTAGACTCTCCCAAGTGTTCAGGTGAATAGACCCTGCCGGTCCTGGTCATCCCCTGTGCAGCAACAGCTTCTTCTATTTTGACCTTTCCTTTCCTTCTTGCCTCAGCTACATAATCCCAGGGTACAACATTAGTGCTGAAAATTGGCGTAGTCGACACTGCCACTGTGATGGGTGCGGATACTTTCACTTCAAATGGGATATGAGTCACTGCAGGTGGTGCTATTTCAACCTCGAATGGTGCTGGCGTGTCTGCAGGTGGTGCTGCCTCAAACTCGAACGGGACTGATGTGGTTACCTCAATGTCTCATGACGGCTAAATCTGCACTATGATGGGATTGAGTGTGAATGCTGGCTTCTTGGGATCGTCACCTTCTTTGATCAACCCGATCGACCCTTCTGGGTCCCATTCCTCCTCTATTTCTATCACATTGATGCCTCCACCCCTGTGGTCTGGGAGCGGATTATTGCAGACATTGGGAGTAGTTTCCTTATCCTGGATGACTTTGTTGTCAATCAAAGACTGGATCTTATCCTTCAACGAGCGGCATTCATCAATTGTATGTCCCTTCATGCCGGAATGGTATGCACGAGTTTTGTTTGGATTGACCCATTGGGACGGATTATCTATGGTTACAGCAGGGATGGGGGTGACATAACCAGCAGCTTTCAGCCTTTTATACAGCTGGTCAATGGGCTCAACAATGGTAGCCATTGCTTGGGTAGCCTGCGGTCAAAGTTAGGTCGGGGTCTTGGGAAATTTTGGCTAGCTGGAGGTGACTGGAAGTGAGATGGTTGGGAGTTGTATGTATGATAAACGGTGGCTGGTTGGGAATATGTGGGAGATGTGGGTTGATAAGTAGGTGGATGTGATGCCTGATATGTGGATGGAGGTGCTGGCGGATAGGTGGATGGAGGTGCTGACTGATACATGGGTGGGGGTGCTTGGTATGTAAGTGGAGAGGTTTGATATGTCAGTGGAGATTTGTGTCTCTGTGCAACCATTACCGCTCATACGTCTTTCTTCTTAGATATGCCATCAGATTGCAAGGCTTTGTTGGTAGCTTGCAGTGCCTCGAAATTGGTGACCATTCCACTCTTGTTACCTTCTTCAATTATCTCGCCGAGCTTGATGATGTGGGAGAATTTGTGATTTTCAATCAACATCAGTCTCTCATAATAGTGTGGGTCATGTGCCCAGACGAAGAATTTGTTCATTTGCTCCTCGTCCAGTGCAGGCCTGACTTTGGCAGCTTCAAACCTCCAATGAGTAGCATACTCGCGTTCCGTGGGCTTCTTCTTGAGATTCTTGATATAAAACACGTCTGGTGCATTTTCCGTGTTAAACCTGAACCTGTCCATGAAATCTAATGCCATGCTCACCCAATTGGACCGCTTCTGAGGGTCCTGGCTAATGTACCAAGACAAAGCATCCCTTGTAAGGCTTCTCATGAACAACTTCATTCGCACCTTCTCGTCTTTTCCAACTCCAACCAGCTTGTCACAGTCAGTCCTCAGATGGACCCTGGGATCATCAGTACCGTCGAACATTTCAAACTTGGGAGGTTTGTAACCCTCCGGTAGTTCCACATCAGGCTGTATGTAGAGATCTTCATAATTCAGTCCTTCAATTCCCTTACCTCCTTCAATGCCTTGAACTCGGCTAGTTAGTTTCTTGAGTTATTCGGCCAAATTCTTGATAAGCACATCCTTCTCACTGGACTCCGGTGTGCAAGAAATGGGTTGTGTAGAGTGAGGTAGAGTCTCCACGTTTATGGGGTTATTCTGATGGCTTGGTGCTTGGGCATAAAGGAGATCATTGGTGGAGTTTTGTGGTTCAGGAATGATTGGTGTGGTGTTTCTCGGAGTGTGGCAATCATTTTGTCGGTACTGTGGTGGGATGGTATGGTTTTTCGGTGGAGTTGTATAGTGGTGAGTTGTATGAGAATTTTTTTTGTTGGTGGTATTATGAGGTGGTGCGGGGTTGTGAGTGTTTGGGTGGTTGACATCCGGAACACTAAGTGAGAGAGACAAATTTGCCAAGTTCCGGACATGTTCAAGCTCCCCTTGGAGTTTCAACAACCTTTTATCTAGTTGCGACATGGAATCATTCTGGACCTGAGTCCCCCGACTGTCAGGGGCTTCCGTATGTTCAACTAGTGTCGAGTTTTCCTTTCTGATATTACTCAAATCTTCCATTTTGCCTTTGCCTTTGCCTTTAGGTGGACTAGGAGGAGGAGAAGGTGGAGGGCCCCTGGATCTTGTATGGTATGATGATGATGCCATAATTGCACGAGCCAACTTTTGGGGAGGGGAATAATCAAAATAAAGAAAACAAAACAAAAGCAAAAGGTAGCCAAGTCAGTAAGGATCATGAGAAAATATTTGCAGTATTTAAACACATATTGCAGGAATTTAAATGTGTGCCCTAATTTGGGAACCTCATTGTGTCCGAGGTAGGCCTAGTTACAAGTTGATTTGGAGAACTTAGATGCCAAAATGCCTCATTTCATTAATGTAAAATAAACGAATCCCGAAAACGATACTAGAATAATAAAGATAATCCACTAGTGGCACTTGGCCTTATTAAATTTATGAAAGCAAGAAAGGTATACCTAGACTACTTGGTCCCAGAAGGACCTTCCCCAGATTTGATATTCATGAGTCCATCGAACAAATTTCCAAGCTCGCGTAGTCCTAGAAGTAGGTATGCCCTAGCCAAGTGTCCCCCATCATTCCCCTCGGCATTCTGGCAATTCTCGATCCTCTTGATGACCTTGACCTCTAACTCCACTATACCTCTCTCCAAGTATTCCAGCTTCCTATTGGAAAGGATAGCCATCTCTTTCCACTCCTCGATCATCCTTTTGTTGGTCTCATGTATTTCACGATGTTCATTCTCGGAATCATGAACCCTTTTGCGTAGTCGGTTGTACTTGGCCTGAGCTTCAGCATCCTCATCTATGATTCTATTGCCTCGGTTGATTCCAGGCCTCACTATCCCATCCAAGTTGTCTTCCATCCATGCCTGGTAGAAAGGTGCACACCCAACATGGTACCTGTCAGGCTCAATAGTATTCTTCTCCAGGATGATTTTGCGGTGCCACATGTGTTGAGCTTGGCACTTGTAGGGAACATCGTCGTCCTGGAAATCCGCTCTGAAGTGACCCATCTTGGCAACCCTCGGCACAACTTGCTTTCTGCCTGCCTGCCTCATAACTCAGAGAGGAACATAAGGATATATACCTCTCAACCCGATCAGCACTAAGTACGGTGCATCCCTGGACCTGATGATAAACTCGTCCATCAGGAACCACTCGAACATCCATTGTACCTATTCTTCGGTCAGATTATCGAAGAAATATACCTACTCCTTGGCAGTCTCTGGCTGAGAAAATCCATATGGAATATAGGTCATCTGTTTGGGGTGATGGAAAGCAAGTGGTCATTCTAAGCCCTTCACGGAAGTTCTTGGCGATATTGGCCCCTTTGAAGATGTTTTAAGAGCGATAGCTGCAGTAACAGATTGCAACCCTAAAAATGCTTAGCTCCTCTTTGACAACGCTCCAAGGCTCGGTAAATATCAGCTAGGATCATAGGGACAATGCTGAAGGTTTGCCCATCGATCCCCTCCATCAAGGCCTTGGTTACCATGGCTAACCTAGTATGCATCCTTTCCCTCTTTGTCGGGAACACTATCAAGCCTAGAAAGCAAACAATGAATACAAATACCCTGCGGTGGATATGACCCAAAGATGTGATGGCAAACTCGTCATGATAAGTACGGTATGATTTGTTGTGACCGTATTTTTCATATAAGTACTCGAAGGGTATGTATGATTGTTTCAGACACTCCAACTCAGTGTTCTTCTTCAACCCCATCATTTTTAGGAAACCTCTGCCCGTGCGATTCTCAGGTACCAACAACCCAGGGGTCTCCCAAACCAGTCCAGCTAGTCCCCTTATCTCTTCTAACAGCGGCGTCATCTCAATATTCCCAAAGCGGAATACATATTTTCGATATCCCAAAACAAGGTAGAAACCTCAATAAGTATATTTTTTGACTGGACGTCCAAGAGAGACTGTAGATTTCCCAGATACTTCTTTACGTGTTTCTTGTCACTACAGGGGAAGGTCTTCCCACCAGTTCAGGAGCATTGGAGGGATATTGCTGACCATACAAAATCTGGGGACCTCGTGTCTCATTTTCTTCAAGACTAAAATGGTTAGGCCCTTACCCCCGCCAGACTCGACTATTTATACACTTATGATTATCATACAGGCATTTAGTTCTCCAAATAAATGCACAGAACGTGATTGCGTCCGTTGGGATTATGATAACCCCGGTGGACTTTTGGATAAGGCTGTCTTAAAGGGTTATTGTGCGGACGACACATTAACCCAGCTAGGTTTGACCATGATGCATGCACAGTATAACAAGAGTAAGGTTTTCTATGGGGGTCTAGACAGGTACCCTCGAGTGGACAACTCGAGGGGTAAGGCACGGAACCATCGACTGTACCGTAGATCGACTAGTTTTAATGCAAATTAGCCTTTCCGAATTTAGGGGGATATAAATAGAAAGAGCGCAACCACTCATCAAGCGTTGCTATAGGATTTGTATAGGCACGAGTGGAATATGATGTTGAGCATGATTATGAAGTAATAAATAAGCAATAGAGAGCGTGTTGTCAGGTATTTGCACATTATGAAAGCGTTAAATACAGTAGTTATATTTAAAGGCAGTTACAAAGGAAAACAAAGAAACATGTCAGTTTCGTTTTTGGGAAAAATAAATACTTAGAAGAAATAAACAATTAATTGCACATAAAGGGGAAAGGGAAAGGGTGCAGGTATTAACAAAGTAAGATACATATTCACAAAGTGGTTTGAAATGGTAAAAGCCTAGAATCCCCAGCAGAGCCGTCATGCTGTCGCACCCCCTTTTTCCATCTCCTTCGGATCGGTCAGGGTTTTTGACATTATTGGGACAAGTCATTTCTTTTTGGGATAAGAGATGTGAAGGATTTGAAGAGTCGCCACCTAACGAATTAAGGTGTGTTAGGGCACCTATTAAGAGTCACTTATAACACTAATTGTATAACCAGAGATTGGGTAAGGTCTTGAAATTACTTCAAGGGGAAGGTGTTAGGCATCCCTCAAAGTCCACAACTGTGGTTCCCGGCCAAACGGACTTTGTGAATTAATCAAGTAGCAAATAGGCAGTTTTAGCACACACATGTAAACAAATAAAGGTTTAAAATATTTACAGTCAAAGCACACATATGTGATAAAGGTCAGGGGAACTCCTAAGTTGTTTATCTTATAGGATCACATTTGTACAATGCCCGGTAATCACTCCTCAATGAGGGGATACACGTGGAATTAGCGCACAGGTCATCATATCCTTATCTACCCATTATCCCACCCCTTAGCGGTTATTAAGCGAGTTTTATTTAACGAGCTCTAAGCATGTTGTTACCCGTCCCTTTCTTGTGGTCCTGGAAGGATTTAGGACCTCTAGATATGGGCAGCTCTAGACAAACACCCTAAGGTTTTAAAAGAGGAAAATACTAGGCGACAAGAAAGAACAAATAGGAATTAGCAAATAAGTGAAGGAAGCAGTTAAAAGCTCAAATTTACCTCCACACATAATGCAGACAAACAGCACGTCTCAAACACAAACAAGAGCAGCCTTTTATTAGAGAAAAGACCTAAACAGGATATCTAAGTGAATGTCAATGCATGGAAATATGCAACGTAGTTTATAAAAAACTCAACGTCACCCAAAACCCGTTCTGAACACATGCTCAAGTCCGAAATCATCATACGAACCTACCGGAACCTTCAAATCTCGATTCCGAGGTCGTTTACCAAAAATGTTGCCCGAAGTCAAACTTAGCCTTTAAGGCCAAACTTAAGGAACTAAGTGTTCCTATACCACTCCAAACTCCTCCAAACCTCAAACCACCCGTCCCCACAAGTCATAAATCAAAAAAAGAAACTACGGGAAGTCTCGTTTAGGGGCACGGGGTCCTAGAACACAAAACGATCGGTCAGGTCATTACACTGAAGCAGGCCCAATGTATCTTGAGGATACCAAGCCTCCATAACCTCAAATTCCAAGAGTTTCATAACCAATCTCATGTCCGGGTGTGTCAGAGTTCCCTAAGGACCTCTAGGATCCCAGGCAGTGCTCACACCCAGTTTTTCATAACAGGAACTGAGTAAGTGCAATGTGGAAGGTCCAACCACAGTGTGTCAGAGTTTAGAGGGATCTCGCAGGGATCCCAAGGCAGTCACACAATGGAGGGGCAGTACCTAGGGACTTAAGAGTAAAGTGAGAGTGCTTGACATAGTTTTGAAAAGGTTTTGATAGGAAAACAATATTGAAAAGGACTCAGCTGAGTAAAGAAGTCTTATAAAAATAGGAGTTGATTAGAAAAATAGTTTGAACAAGGACAATGTAAACATTTGATGAATCAATCAAACAGAAGAATAACTCAAAGCAAACAGGTTCAAAATCACTCAAATAACAGTCTTTCACACAGGGATATTGGAAGTTGGGGACATATACAACACACATAGTGAGACGCATAACAAACAGAAGCACATGAGTTTTTAGGGGGGGTTTATGGGATTAGGGAATAGCTAATAATACAGACATAGTACAGGTGTAGGGATTTCAGAACAAACAGTGAGGACATAGCTGCACTAAACAGAATTAAGTACAGAATCTGCACTACTTAGGAGAACAAACTACTTTTCAAAATAGGTTCATGCCTGAAGTTAGGTAAACAAGTAGACAAATATTCAAACATACACAGATAGGGTAGAGTCAGATGGACACATACTATAAAGGTAATAGGCAGGTTCATAAACAAGATGATCATAAGTTGAATTAAGACAGAACTAATATGCTGTCACGACCCAAACTGGAGGATCATGACTAGCACCCGAGCCATACTTGCCGAGCACCAACGTATATTTTATCTAACCTTCTTATTATGTTTAAGGGATAACGAGATCAATATAAATGGTAGATATGGATCATGAACATACATCACATGGGATGACAAGATTGCTAAGAAAAACATAAAAGGTACAAGCTACAACACTTATCCAACAAGGCATACCAAACTATACATGAGTTGACACCTGTCTATGAGCCTCTAAAGGAGAATAAGTAATGCAACATAGCCGGAACAAGGCCCCGACCTACCCATAATATCTATAACAAAAATGCATACCAAGACCACGGCAAGTCCGAAGAAGGGATCTC
>ML287350.1:361-23388 GCA_005239495.1 Nicotiana undulata
AAATATAAGACGAAGAGTAAACACATATCAACTACCCATTATGCATATATTCAATGGCAAATACCCAAATACATAACACCCATTTAGGGTCCACAACCTCAGTGTTTAAGTTTAGCTACTCATCATAAATAACCAAAAACAAGTATTGAATAGTGTCATGAATGCTTACAAACCACCACTTCCTTGCTCTAATACTTCCAAAAGGTGAAGAATATTTAATGAGATAATGTTGTTCAAAAGCTAGACAAGAATGACCCACAATACCCAAGTAAATCCTTTTATAGTGGGCAGAATATTTGAGTGAAAAGCGGACAAAAACACCCCTGTCGGGCCTAGATGCGATCGCATTCCTGTCGCATAACAGGGATGCGATTCGCATCTTCACTTTCTTCGTCGCATATCAAAACCCTAGGTCCCAGAGTTTCATCGCATTTGAGATATGCGGTCCATATTAGTGATGTGCGATCGAATTCGTGCGTCGCATTTGCAGTGTAGCTTCAGGCATCAGATGGTGATGCGATTAAAATGTGGTTCGCATTTGAGATATGCGGTCGCACATTTGACCGCATTTCATCCCTTAAATTTGACTCAACTTTCTGTTGCGGTATGCCTCTAGGCTCGAAATGCGATTCGCATGTTGCATATGCAATCGCATTCGGCCATTTTCCTCCTCTTTTCTCTTCTTTAACTCTCTTTTGCATGGTCTTGAGTGTTTACACCTTGTGTACTGCAAAATACCAAAATTCTATAATTAATAAGAGTAAATGCTCTTGAAACGAGCCATAGTTTAAGCACTATGGTATTAAATGTGCCAAAATTCTCCGGCACATCACATGCCAAATGATAAAATCATTAGAAGTAGTAAACCTTTTATTTACTATGGCATATGATTCAACCACACCAATGTTTGTGTGGTACAATCCAGAAAAAAATGCGGGTAATTTTTCATGCACACATTTTTCCCCGTTTTTATTGTAGTAATATGAAGGTATTCAACATTTCCTTCGTTAGAGGTCTCAGCATGGTAGCCATTTTGGCGAATAGCTTTGAAACTCAATAAGTTTCTTTGAGACTTACTACAATACAATGCATTATTAATAGTAAATATCGTTCCTCTAGGTAGTAATAAGGCCGCTCTTCCAGAGCCCTCAATTAACTTTGTACTACCAAATATTGTATTAACATATGCCTTTTTCATAACCAAATAAGAGAAAAATTTCTTTTCTTTTAATATTGTGTGAGTTGTAGCACTATCGAAAAGGCATAAATCTTCATTACTCATCTTGGATCCAATTGAAGACTGGGAAATTTTATTTTCTTCATAAAAAAATAAAAGTACACCATGAGAAATACGGAAAAACTAACAATAACACATGACAACTTAAGCACTACTTGAACATAAAAACAACTTTAAAACGAGAGGAAAAAAATACTGAAAATAAAAATAACAAGATAATTGCATTCCATAGTTCAACTTTCTTTTGAGATCCAACTTTAGTTTTGATCTCAAAAGAAGTCTTCAACTTCCAAATGAGTAATATCATTGAGGCATTCAAAATCATCATCATTCAAAGCAAGATTTGCCTTGGTATTGTCATCATTTTTGTTTGAAGGTCCTGCCTCAAAATCATTTTTAAAAGTCAAGTGAGACTCCACTAGGCATTAGCAGAAGATGCTCCAACATTATTTTCCTTTCTTTTGATGAAGTTTTGACAAATCCTGACAAAATGCTCAGGTGCACGACATTCAAATTTTCAATGACCTTTCATGCCACAGCGGTGGCAGTTACCATTTTTACCTCTTGAAGGATTGTTTCGAGAACCCATATTGTTCTCTCGTTTGCCATGACCACCATGATGACGACTATTATATCATCTCTTACCATTGTCATGCCCACGTACATTCATATGGACATGATTATCATTCTGTCTTTTTTCAGACTTATCACGTCTAGCTACCATATTGGCTTCAGGAAGCAGAGCTGACCTTGTGGGACGGGCTTCATGATTTTTCAGCAAAAAGGTATTATGTTGCTCAGCCACCAAAAGGCATGAGATCAATTCAGAATACTTTTTAAAACCCCTTTCCCCGTATTGATGTTGTAGTACCATATTTGAGGCATGAAAAGTCGTAAGAGTCTTTTCCAACAAATCCTCATCATTCATAACATCCCCATATAATTTCAACTGGGAAGTTATTCGAAATACAACAGAGTTATACTCACTTACGGTCTTAAAATCTTGCAACCGTAAGTGCATCCACTCATACCTTTCCTTCAGGCTAGTCCACAATTTAAGTGGATATTTCACTGTTAAATATTCAAACTTCAAACCTTCATCCAAATGATGACGAAGGAAAATCATGGCCATTGCTTTGTCCTGGCTCGATGACTCGTTACCTTGAGTAATGGTGTCACTAAGGCCTTCAACGACTAAGTGAATCTCAGCATCGAGAACCCATGATAAATAATTCTTTCGAGAAATGTCAAGTGCCGCAAACTCAAGCTTTGACAAATTCGACATAGTAAAAACTATGAAAGAAGATAAATAATTAGAAAACATTAGGATAGTAGTGTAAAGAATCTTAAAAATTGACATAATATCAAATTTGTGATCTATATACACTAAAATGATAATTCCATAGAAAAGAATATTATTATTTTTTCTTCTTCAAATTATTAGTATATCTTTGATGTTAACTAGAAGAAAAATGTCTTCCAACTTTAACACATTTTCAAATGTCGAACAACATAAAATAAGTATTTTTCTATCAATTAATTCTACTAACATGAAAATTAGCAACTTTCACATAACAATCATGCAAATAACTTAAAACAAAGAAACACAGGATTCTTTATTTTTACACATATCTAGAGATGAGAAAAATTATGAAAATGCATATTAAATACACTAATCATGAAATCAAAATATACGACGAAGAAAACAAAATAAACAAATATACCTGAACAACGAAAAGAGCTCAACTTCGTGCCGATAACGTATTAAGAAATGTAGCTCAAAGTAACAATATAAGACAATAAAATAAGTAGAATAAAAGAAGAAGAGATAACTTTCTTATTTCATCAAGTGTTCAAGTGTATCCCATATCACATTTCATGCCTTTATTTATACTATTGCATTGTAGGTTACAAAAGGATTGTCTTAAACATGACATTAACCTTTGAGATCATGGGGGAAGATCATGGGGAGAGGTTACGGGGGTGTGGGAGTTACAATCATAAAAGTAATAAGTAGTGGGAGGTTATTTACATCATGGGTGAAAGTAGTGGCAGTAGTGGACATCCACAATTATTATATGTTTTACAACAAATAGTATTAATTTTTAGATATAGATATTGCTAAAATTCAAATGCCTTGTGTCAGGCTATTAAGGTATGTTATCTCTATTCTTAACTCAATTGAAAGTTCAATACTATTAGAAAAACTAATTATATTCATTAGCTCGGAATGTACTTTGTCTATAAATTCCACACACAAAAATTTGGAAAAATTTCATACCGGAATATGAAAATTTGGTAAGAAAAATCATTCCAAGAGATATTCAATTACTTTGTTGTCACAACCCAAAACCTAACATGTCGTGATGGCGCCTATAGATGGTACTAGGCAAGCCTACTTTCCCAAAATACTTCAGTAGCTCAATTTAAAAGTAATTTAAAACCTTTACATATCAGAAATTTTCATAAAAACCAAAGTTGAACTTAAAATAGAATCAAAGTGCGGAAAAACTAGCCCCAAACATCGGGGTGCCACCAAGTTATGAGCGCCTAGGTGCCAAAACTAATACAATCAGTGTCTAAGTATCAATACAAGGCAGAAAGAAATATAGAAGGAGTGACAAGGTCCTACGGACGCTGGCAGCTACCTCATAGGTCTCCAGAACTCGATCACGCCCGAACTCAACGGTCTCCGTGCTCAAACACACCTGGATCTGCACATGAAGTGCATGGTGTAGCATGAGTACAACCAACTCAGCAAGTAACATAAATAAATAAGGAAATGAGAAGCAGTGACGAGCTATACATTACAATTCATTTCAATCAAATTCTAATAATAGATAGGAGTCAATACGGGTAACATGAGTCAAATCAACTGCATATTTACCAAGTTCAAGTAAAACCAAATATCTGCTAAATGCGGCAACAAAGGGAACATATGCAACCTCGCAGGGTAATGTCACTCAAGCTCTCAATAGCTCAACACTCGGCTCTCATCCTCAGTATACACGCTCAATAGGTACTTGCGCTCACTAGGGGTGTACAGACTCCGGAGGGGCTCCTACAGCCCAAGTGCTATAATCTGCACGGACAACTCACGTGTTATAATATCATATCAAGGTCCGCACGGACAACTCATGTGCTACCATATCATGTCAGAATCCGCACGGACAACTCATGTGCTGCATGGACAACTCACGTGCTAAGGTACAATATCTCACAAACAGACCATCAACCTCACTCAGTCAAGAACCTCTCTAGTCTCACAACCCTCAATAAAGAAAGGGAAACAACCCAAATTAGAATGCTATAGTGTGTTAGCAGGGAAATAACAGAGACTGAGGTAAACATATGCAAGAATTACTATTATTGAGTATAGAGACCATAAACAGGTAGATAGCCTAAGCATGATTCCTAACATGAAAGGCGGTCATATTTCTAGCAGATAAGTAATACATATAAGCACAAAAATGCTATTAAACTTTACGGTCTCACGGGACGGACCAAGTCACAATCCCTCACGATGTACACTCACACGCTCGTCACCTAGCATGGGTGTCACCTCCAAACAATCACATTATACCAAACTCTGGGTTCATACCCTTAAGACCAGATTCAAAACTGTTACTTACCTCAACAACGTAGAAATCCTACTCCGGAATGCCCTTTCCTCTCGAACCGGCCTCCGAATGCCCCGAATCTAGTCATAAACAGTACGAGATAATCAATATTGGATAAAGGGATCAATTCCACAAGAAAACTACTGAAATCTAGCTCCAAATCTGAAATCGATTCAACCCAGCTATCGGGCCCACGTCTCGAAATCCGACAAAAATCACAAAATCCGAAAGCTCATGAGTATCCATACCAAATTTACCAAAATCCGACCTCAATTACCCCCTCCAAAACCCCAAAGTTCACTCTCCACATCCCCAAGCCCTAAACTCCAAAATTTCCCACTCAAATCCCTAATTAAGTGATGAACAAAGCCATAGATTCACGGAAATTAGACCAATACGGGTTAGAATTACTTACCCCAACGTTATCCTTGAACTTCCTCAAAAAATCGCCTCTCCCGAGCTCCTGAAGTCCAAATTGAAAATGAAAGACAAACCTCGAGCTGGTGTTTTCTGCCCAGCAAAAACCGCACTTGCGAACCGAGCTCCGCTTTTGCGGAAAATTCTTTAAAAGTCTGACTCTGCTCCTGCGATCACCTGACCGCATCTGTCGCCATTGCAGATGCGGGACCCAAGCCGCACCTGCGATCCAACTGCGCACCTACGCCTCTCAAATCGCTTTTGCGACCACCACAGATGCGGGATTTCCATTGCACCTGCGATCTGAGCCCAGGTCTTCCTTAGCCGCACCTATGGCTCTTCCTTAGCTCATGCGGCCTCGCACCTGCGGTTACCACTCCGCAGGTGCGGAAAACACCAGTAGCAACAGCTTCAGCTGCACTTCTCCAACTCCAAACCATCTGTTAACCACTCGAAATCACCTCTAGGCCCTCGGGACCTCAACCAAACATACCAACAGGTCATATAACCCCATACGAACATAGTCGAATCATCAAGTCACCCAAAACAACATCAAAACGCCAAATTACACTCGGATTCAAGCCTAAGAACTTCTAACTTTCAAATTCCGCAAACGACGTCCAACCCTATCAAACCACGTCCGAATGACCTCAAATTTTACACACACATCAAAAATGACACCACGAACCTACTCCAACTTCCGGAATTCCATTCCGACCCTGATATCAAAATTTCCACTGCCGACCAAAATCGTCAAATTTCCCAATTTCACCAATTCGAGCCTAATTCTACTACTGACGTCCAAATCACCTTCTGGGCGCGCTCCTAAGTCTGAAATCACCCAACGAAGCTAACAGAATCATAAAAATTCAAATCCGAGGTCTTTTACACACAAGTCGACATCCGGTCAACTATTTTCCAACTTAAGCTTCTAATAAAGAGGCTAAGTGTCTCAATTTTTCTTCGAAACCACTCCGGACCCGAATCAACCAACCCGATACGATATAATACAACTGTAAAGAACAAAAGTAGCAGAAATGGGAGAAACGGGGCTATAACTCTCGAAACGACCGGTCGGATCGTTACATCTGCATTTAACTATTACATCAAAGTAATAACACTAAATTTTCAGAATTTTGATAAATAGGATCAATAATAATACATCCTCTTCAAGAACTCAATTTTTTTTCCTTTAATTTTCTTTAATAGTTCAGACACATTATTTAATTAATACCTGTAACATGACTTTTATTAAGTTTGTATTTCATGGTTTAAGTAGTGCAACACCTGTACTCTAAAACTAGCGGCTTTTAAAGTGAGAGAATACTTTATTTAAGTTAAAGAGGACATAAAAATAAAATTAAAATGCATCAATTAAAGTAGTTAAAAGAACTTAAAGCAAACAGAAAATTAGCACCGCAAATAATTTGGTAAGTGTCTTCTTACCGTTCCCTATTATGCTGAGCACCTTAGGATTTTTATTTCTTTATTGTCATGGTGTGCAAACCAATATATGCATCATCGACTAATTTTATGGGTATCTATTACCTTCCATTAACGCTAAACTACCTTGAGATTATTGATCATAAGTCGTAGCATATATAGCTTGAGATACATAGTTACAACTAATTGATTGCTCATTTTAGAAAATAAAAATACAAAACCATAGACTAATATCTATATTATGGTGTCATTTAATTGAAATTAATTATGAAATGCAAGAGCTATACCCATAAGTACATCTTTATTTAATTAGTCATATAAATACATCTTTATTTAATTAGTCATATAAATACATCCTTATTTAATTAGTCATAATATTTTTCCTAATAAATAACTTAACACGTGAGAAAAGGGAATGACAACACCAATGATTATTAAAACTTATATAGCATGATTTTATTCATTTAAATTTTTATTTTAACTATTCACAAAAGTTCAAGGCATTTCCTCATTGTAGTATTCTTTGTTGTTGTTATTGTTAGTACTACCACCATTGTATTACTCCTTGTTATTATTGTTGTTGTTGTTAGTACTGCCACCATTGTAGTACTCCTTGTTATTGTTGTTGTTGTTAGTACTGTCATCGTTGTAGTACTCCTTGTTGTTCTTGTTCTTGTTCTTGTTATAGTTAATACTACCACCATTGTAGTACTTCTCATTGTTGTTGTTAGTACTGCCACGATTATAGTACTCCTTCTTGTTGTTATTATTACTGCCAGCATTGTAGTACTCCTCATTGTTGTTAGTATTGCCACCATTATAGTACTCCTTCGTGTTCTTGTTGTTGTTATTATTGTTGTAGTACTCCTCGTTATTGTTGTAATTGTTAGTATTGCCACCATTGTAGTACTCCTCGTTGTTGTTTTTGTTGTAGTAACCATTGTAGTACTCTTCGTTGTTGTTGTTGTTGGTACTGCCACCATTGTAGTACTCCTCGTTGTTATTTTTGTTGTTGTAACAATTGTAGTACTCCTTGTTGTTGTTGTTGGTACTGCCACCATTGTAGTACTCCTCGTTGTTATTTTTGTTGTTGTAACAATTGTAGTACTCCTTGTTGTTGTTGTTGGTACTGCCACCATTGTAGTACTCCTCGTTGTTGTAACCATTGTAGTACTCTTTGTTGTTGTTGTTGGTACCGCCACCATTGTAGTACTCCTTGTTGTTATTTTTGTTGTTGTAACCATTGTAGTACTCCTTGTTGTTGTTCTTGTTGTTGTTCTTGTTGGTACTACCACCATTGTAGTACTCCTCGTTGTTGTTTTTGTTGTTGTAACCATTGTAGTACTCCTTGTTGTTGTTGATGTTGGTATTGCCACCATTGTAGTACTCCTCGTTGTTATTTTTGTTGGTGTAACCATTGTAGTACTCCTCGTTGTTGTTGTTATTGTTAGTACTGTCACCATTGTAGTACTCCTCGTTGTTGTTTTTGTTGTTGTAATTATTGTAGTACTCCTTGTTGTTGTTGATGTTGCTGTTGGTACTACCACCATTGTAGTACTCCTCATTGTTGTTTTTGTTGTTGTAACCATTGTAGTACTCCTTGTTGTTGTTGTTGCTGTTCGTACTGCCACCATTGTAGTACTCCTCATTGTTGTTTTTGTTGTTGTAACCATTGTAGTACTCCTTGTTGTTGTTGTTGCTGTTCGTACTGCCACCATTGTAGTACTCCTCGTTGTTGTTTTTCTTGTTGTAACCATTGTAGTACTCCTCGTTGTTGTTGTTGTTGCTGTTGCTGTTGGTATTGCCACCATTGTAGTACTCCTCATTGTTATTTTTGTTGTTGTAACCATTGTAGTACTCCTTGTTGTTGTTGTTGTTGTTGTTGTTGGTACTGCCACCATTGTAGTACTCCTCATTGTTGTTTTTGTTGTTGTAACCATTGTAGTACTCCTTGTTGTTGTTGTTGTTGTTGGTACTGCCACCATTGTAGTACTCCCCGTTGTTGTTGTTATTGTAGTGGTTAGTATTGCCACCATTGTAGTACTCCTCATTGTTATTATTGTTGCTATTATAGTTATTGTTGTTGTTAGTACTGACACCATTGAAGTATTCCTTATTGTTGTTAGTACTACCACCATTATAATACTTCTCGTTGTTGTTGTTAGTAGTAGTACCACCATTATAGTACTCTTCATTGTTGTTATTTTTGTTGTTAGCATTGCCACTATTGTAATACTCCTCATTGTTATTGTTTTTGTTGTTACTATTACCAGTATTTTTGTACACCTCATCGTTATTGTTGTAGTACTCGTCATTCTTTAGGACAGTGGCATAAGCCACAGGGTTGTAATTCTGGAAAAGGTATTTGCTATTGGGAATATTATTAGTTGGGGTAGTAGTGGGGTTGATTTCTTTGTAGGATTTTTCTATATTATTAGTAGTGGTTGTGAATGGAGTTTGTTGACCAGACTCATGACCATATACGCCATACCCATTATTTTCATTTTCAGACAAGAAGTTTGGTTCTTGTTCTTTGTTGGAACTAACTGCTTTAGTCTTTTTTTCAGTATTGTTGTTGCTGGAGATTTTGTTAAAGAATTGACTTTCTCTTGCATGGATTTGCAATAAAGAAATGAGGGTAAGAAGGAGAAAGATAAAGGAGAAATGATTGGTAAAGGCAGCCATGAGAGAAAGAAAAAAGAAATAAAATTGTATATGTCTTAGTGTTGTGAACTTGCTATGATTATTTCTTTATATAGAGACCACTTCTCATTTTTAAGCGTGCAATCTTTATGTGTTTTAATCTTACTTTTGAAATTATTTTGAAACCTACTTTATTTTTTTCTTCTTTTGTCCAAGGGGAAAGGTTGGAGCGATTATTGTTTCCTTCCAAAATATCCTGTTGATTAGGTGCAAATAGGGACATGTAAAATGGAGGAAAATAGTGGTCTTGTATATTGATAAGGAAAGTAGTGTTTTTTTGCGTTTTACTTTGTATATTGATAATGTAAAAGTTATTTAAAAGGTAATTACATGTGATTATATGTAATAAGTGAATTTAGCAACCGAAAGAATAAAGTAAATAATCTTTTATAACATATTAAATTACAGGTGTAAAGGTTATATTACATCGTCAAGAGATATAAGTGCTTACCACTTAATTCATTTCTTATATATCGATAGTACTCTTTCTTTAGTTTTCTACTTTAGAAATAGGAAAAGAGAAATAAAATTGAAAAAAAAAAGGTGAGAAGATGAACGGAAACAAATAAAGTGATAAAGCGTGGATTTTAGAAGAGTGGTGGGAGGGTTTAAAGAAACTTCCATATTAAGAACATTGAAAATTATGCATTTGGTGAGCACTCAAAAATCAAACGTTACGTGCACATCTCTTAATATTGTCTATTACAAAGTGCATCCCTAAAACTTAACCTTTTTTTCATTTCTCATGTGTTTGATTGATCCTCTTCATCCTTCTACTCTATCTCAATTTGCATGCTCGTTAAGTATGTCCAATATTTGACTTATATTATATTCCACTTCAAAGTGTGTATGTCTAGAAGAAACAATGTGTATTTTAAAAAATACTTAGTGAATTATTGTGTATTTACACCAATTCATAAAATTTATCATGATTAAGTGAAAAAAATATAATTTTATTATTATTTTTGGTGATAATAATTAGTGTGTTTAGTTTAAATTCATGTGGGTAAATTTTCTGCTCTATGTGTGATTGAAAATGGACAGTTGTGTTGGAAATTAAAGTAATTGATCATGCTCAACTATGTCTATTAAAAGACTAAGCGGGCGTTGCAAATATAATCTGAATATTTAGTCCATAGTCGAATCCCACAGGGAATTAATCTATCAATTGTTATTGTTAGAGTACTAGATTCTCAATAATCAACTTTCCCAAAAGTTAAGAATATTACTTTCCAGTATTTTTATTACTGCAGCTGAACGAGAATAATAAAACTAAAGATTAACTACTACTGAGGTGTAAACAAATGTGATAAAGGTCTAAGGTTATGGTTTCCCCATTGATGAATCCCTTCTTATATATGTCCTATAGTTTTGCTTTAGTTATCTCTATCAATCATGAACACTCCAACTATCATAAATCTCTCTCAAGTAATTATGATAATCTACTAGACGCACTCTCTCAAGTTACGCTAGCTAAATTGCATTACATTTCACTTTAGATTGCACCCAATGTATCGTTATCTCTAATCCAACCTTTAAACCCTTGGTTATGGATCTCTCCTATACTCCGGGGGTGATGTTGTTCAAACAACTACCTAAATATGCACTCTCTCTCAAGTAGATACATAATAAATAGGAACAGCTAATTGAGGGCCCTTCAATCAACTACAACAATAACGTAGTTGAACAAATAGAGATTAACAACCAAACAAAACTATATTAATATCACAATTAGTTCATCCCCAACGGGTTCCACCAAAACCTTAGATTAAAGAAGTTAACTACTCATGCTCAAGAACAATAAAAACCCAAAAGAAATCATAATTCTCAAAATAAAGATTAAAAAAAGAGATTAGAAAAACTCTAATGTTTGCTTGTCTTCTCACAATGATTCTTGCCTCCTACTTGAATTTGTGTCCAAAATATGTTCAATCTCTCCAAAATATCGTTTTTCCATGTATATATACCAAGTAGGGTTGGGCCCAAACAATTATACCTTCTCCTACGCGAAAAGAGACCTTTTTTCACGCCTGGACGCTCGCGGCCGCGGCCAAACGCGACGCGACCGCGGTCATTTACCAGTACTCTGCTTCTGCCCGCGTCCAGGTCCGCGGTCGCGGTTTCGACCGCGTTTTTCACCCTGTTACGTTCGGAATTTGGAAAAATGTAAAACATGAAAGTTATAGCCCTTTGAATTAGCTTTCCAACCATATATTATATAGCCCAAGTAGAGTTCGGAGCAAAAAGTTTATGTACATTTTATGGATCTGATTATGAACTCCCCTATGTAAGTGCCTTCTCCCCTAATTCTTTCTGTGAATTTATGGTCAAGGCGACCATTCCGGCAAAGTTTGACTCGCTGATTAGAAGTTGTATTAGAATTCGATTTATCAAACAAATTTTATTGGTATAACGAGTCTTAGTTTGAACATATATAAAATATTAAAGGAAACACAATTAAGGCGGTAAGATCATATGGACGCAAAAAATAAAAACTACTTAAATTCATATTAGTTTGAAGTTAAAAAGAAGGGAAAATTTTGGAAGACCGTAGGTTCAACAACAAATTTCTGTATGATTCATGATTTTGATATTAAAGTGCCGATGGAGACAAAATAGATATGAGCAGTGTTAAAAAGCATTGGCGTAAGGCGAGACATTTATCAAATATCGGATGAGGTGTAAGCCTTGAGACACAGGGTGAAAGCCCTATGGATATTAATTTTAAATATTTATAAATTAAAAATAATATATAAATAAAAAATACATTAAAATCAAATAATTCAAGAAAAATAAAATTAGTAGAAAATTGTATATATTAAAACCATACAAAAGAATATTTTTTTACCCTTGAAAAAGTAAAAGACGTGCGTTACATCTATAACATGACTATGATGAAACACAAGTAGAGTTGTAAAAATAATATTTTAATTCTAAATAATTTAATGAATTAAAAATGAAATAAAGTAATACTATTATCTAAAAGCCTAAAACTATATAACATATCACAAATACTTTTTATACTACAAATAGCCAGAACAGAGTCTTCAAAACAATATATAAACTAGAGTGATACCTGAGAAATTCTAAAACCAAGCACAAAATTAAGGAAAAGAAACTTGAAGGAAATTAAGCACAAATAAGAAAAATGCAAACGTGGAAGAGAAAACTAAAGAACTTTTTTTTGTACTTTATATTTTGCGGACAAAGGTCTAACATATATTTTTTTACTAAGTAAACGACAAAGATAAAAAATTATAAAATTAGGATAATTTTTTAAAATAATGTTGTCTTTTAAGATTATTAGTTTGAAAATTTACTAAGTATGAATTAACTTTTGGATATTTAAGTTTAAAAATGAATCTATTAAGCAATTTAGCCTCAAATTTGGAATTGGGGCTTATGCCCTAAATGTATGCCCAGAACACTAGGACTTACACCTAAGCGAACGCTCAGAAGATTGGGGTGTATGTTCCATGGTACTTACGCTTTACCAGTACGACTTCTGGTACTCCTCACCCCAAGTTTCGCCATGGACTCGCGGAAAACTCCCTTTTAAAACATTGGTTACATTTATAGCATAACTTATACCTGATTTGGTTAAAATGTTGCATCTTCCTATAAATATACTCTGCTATTCAAACAAAAAATGCGAAAACTAATTTATTATACTTATGTGGGATGTAATATTATGTACAAAAAAATGCACTAAGTAGTTCTTGTATAATAATAATGCTTTTATTATTAATCATTAATCAATGCAGAATAATTCTTTTATTATTAATCGCAAAATAATCACTGCATAAATAACTTTTTCATGACTAATAGCCCGTTTGGCCAAACTTCTAAAATCAGCTTATTTTGAGAAGTGTTTTTCTCAAAGACACTTTTAATCCGTAATTAATGTTTGGCCAAGCTTTTGAAAACTGCTTCTAAGTTTAATTTTCTCAAAAGTGTTTCTCAAAAAAATAATTTTGGAAAAAAAAATTTCTGCTTCTCCTCAAAAGCACTTTTTATTCTTCTAAAAAAATCACTTTTGACCCCCCCAAAAAAAAAATTGGCCAAGTAGGCGATAATATTTACATTGCTAATTCGTACTAATTTGTGTTGGAATCAAAATAGTCCTAAATATTTTAAAAAGAAAAAATGATTGTGAAAGCAGACAGTGCAGATAAATAGCAGTCGTTCACCTAAAACCCTAAACCCTCTCCTAAATCGCGAGAGCAGCAGAAATGGGAAAGAAGAAGAAGAGAGCCGAACGAGAAGCTGAATCGGAACCTCTAAATACAGAAAACATCAAAGAGCAAAATGATGCCCAGCTCGCGAATGAGCAGAGGAAGAAAAAGAAGAAGAAATCGAAAGAAAGCGTGTTAAAGAAAGAAATAACCACTGTTTCCATAGCATTACCTGGCTCTATCATTGACAACACTCAATCACTCGAACTCGCCACACGGGTAACTTCCTAATCGAGTTTCTTTTACATAAGAAAATGCTTGATACACACAACAACAACGACTATGCCTCAATCTCAAACTAGTTATGCTCTGTTGTATAAATCATAATTGTTCATTTTGAACCTAGCCCTTTGGTATGAACCTAGTATTTTGCACGTACCCCACTTAAATTTTAATTGTTCTTAGATTTGAACCCATAATTTTGAAGATAAATGAGTTCAGTGCTAAAGGCCTAACCTATCAAGTTAAAATCATTGATTTGCCTCTTGTTGTGTGTGCCTAGAAAACGTCCCTACACATTGGTTATCAACTAATACTACTAGTTTTGGTACTGCATCCCACCTCCTTTATCGGGGTTTGGCACTGGCAATGCGAAGCTCATAGGGATGGAGTTAGATGAAATCATGTTTGAGAGGAAACAAAAAGTTGGAAGTGATAAATGCATACAATACTTGATTTTTTATGCAACTTATGAAGTGTTTACGGTTTACCATCCAAGTGTTCTAGTAGTTTTTAATTCTGTTACTTGTCTTCTAATTATTTGTTATTTTCTATCTTATATGGGCAGTTGGCCGGCCAGATTGCTCGTGCTTCCACAATTTTTCAGATAGATGAGGTGCTCATATTTGGCAAGTTATTGATTTGATCATGCGTAGATTTTGTTGAGAGAATTGGTATTGCTTTCACTATGTGGACGTCATACCTATATGTTCAACATATACTATACAAAATATCTACTTTGGTGATGTGTGGTTCAAAAGTGAAATAACTTGCAACTTTGAGTGCTGAAATGAGTTGTAAGGTTTTTTCTTGAACAGGTTGTTGTATTTGACAACAAAGGTGGTTCAGTGGACGGTTCAAATCCGACTATGGAGAACGAGTCACATGATGATGAAAATGGTGCTGCATTTCTTCTAAGGATTTTGAAGTATATGGAGACACCTCAATATCTCCGGAAGAGTCTTTTCCCCATGCATAACAATCTAAGATTTGTGGTGAGGATCCCCTCTTGAAATTACAAGAAAAATGTTAAAAATAGTTTGGTTTGCTTAAATTATGAAAACTAGTTTTATTATTTAAATAAGTTACTGTTGTGTAATGGAATAAATTTAATTCAGTACTAGATGGTGCTTGGTTATAGCTTTGAGAACTGATTTTGATATATTTGCTTTTTGTACGGTAACCGAACAAAGGTTGTGATTAACAATGCTACTTCAATGACTTAAAAATAATACAGTTTTGATGAGGTTTACTAATTAAGTGCACTGAAATGTCCAAACCAAACAGGCTTAAATTGAATCAATTTCGTGATTCTGAATCTTAAATTCACTATTTGTATTCAGGGTTCATTGCCGCCACTTGATGCCCCACACCATTTGCGGAAGCATGAATGGGCTCCCTATCGAGAAGGTAGCATCCTAATAAATACCCCTATCATTTGCATGTTTGTTACGACTTGCACACTAGCAGAAGATCAAAGAACTGAAAGGACCTTGCGCTCAGTCACTTATTAATTTTCTTCTTTGCTAAACTCTCCTATAATGAATGTGTTTCAATATTACTTACAAGCACATTCTCAATTCCATATCTTGCAACATCTTGGAAATGTTGATGTTTAGAAGAGAATAGCAAAATAAATCTTATATGTAAATGTTGCTCTCCATATAAAAGCTCAGACTATCTTGATTTCCATTTCCCGGTATCCTCCATTGGGGAGGTCTGGCACACATAGTTTGGCCCTTGGATCAGCAAGGGCGATTGAGATGGTATTTGATACAAGTGTTTATTTTTTGAACTTATAAGTTGCTCTCCCAATAGTACGATCATACATGAAAGTGATGAACAGTGTGATCATATACGAAAATGATGGCTTTTTGTTTGGCATATATGTAAATAATTACGTGTACATGGCTGTGTGCATGTACTTGTCTCTGTCTATTGCATTGGCATTTGATCGAGTTATTGGTGGATATGGATTCTAGCCACTTGAACAGTCTATATGGTGTAGGTGTATAATTAAAAAATATCTATGTCTCTATTTGTATATGATATATGGTGTGATGGTGCAAAGTTTGTTGCATATGATGGCTTACACTTGATCTCTGAACTTCAGGTAGGTCCTGTTGAAAAATTCACTTTACTGATGCTATAACCTTGCACCTGTCTATTGTCTTTAGCTAATGTATTTTGACCAAAAATAGTTATTCTGCTTGGCATTGAAGCACAATTTTTCTTGCGTATAGTTACCTAAGTTCAAGAGTTGGAATATAAAAATTCTAGAAGACTATTATGATGTAATGGTCTGTTTTGTTTTCAAACCAATCATGTTCTGGGTCAGTTTTCAAAGATATAGTAAATGGATAATGGTGCAAAGTTTGGTGCATATGATGGCTTACACTTGATCGCTGAACTTCAGGTAGGTCCTGTTGAAAAGTCCACTTTACTGATGCTATAACTTTGCACCTATCGATTGTCTTTAGTTGATGTATTTTGACCAAAAAATAGTTATCTAGTTAGGGATCGAGGCATAGCTATTGTGTATAGCTATCTAGAAACAAGATTTGAAATACGAAAATTCTAGAAGTATCAAAATTTAAGGGCATGTTCGATTGTCAAACCAAACATGTTTCTTCTTTGTTTTCAAATATATGGTAAATGGGGTATGGTGCAAAGTTTGATGCAAATGATGGCTTACACTTGATCGCTGAACTTCAGGTAAGTTCTGTTGAAAAATTCTATTTACTGATGCTATAACTTTGCACCTATCTGTCTTGATTAAAGAAACAAGCCTTTTGCACCTGTCTGTTGTTAAGTTGACATATGAAGTTCTAGATGGAAATACAGTAAATAAAAAAACTAAGGGCCTATTTGGACCTAATACAAATCTTACATTACATGTTTAAATATACCTTATTTTCGCTATCTATCAATTAAATATCTTTCTTCTCCTTGTAACATCTTTTCAAAATAAATTTTCAAGTACTTTTGTGATCTGGTTATCCCTTTTGCTTATTGTGCTGTGTCGTGATCTAAATATCATCTTGACACTTGCTGGATAGGTAACACCCCGCGACATCTTTTTCTGTGTCTAGGTGTCACATTGAAGGATCGAAGTTTAAAATCTGGGAGCACACTTGTTGACATCGGGCTTAGCAAGGTACTTCATGCTCCAATTCGACGTGCTGTCTTACTTTGTGTACAGGCTTGTGGTTGCTACTTTTTTCCTTGTAGTGTGGCTGTTGTCATCATGACTCATACCGTTTCTGTAGCTGATAGGCAGATTCACTTTGAGTGTTAAGAAGCGTATCCATGCAAATGAAAGAAGAATCTACTCACTAGCAGAGTTTTCTCATATGTCATTTCGTCAGATTGGCTGTTACAGTTATCATTGTTTCGATGAAATATTGTTAAGATGGGCTTAGATATGAAGGAGAACAGCTTGACCTGGAATGGGGTTTCAAGATATTGGTAAAATGGTATTAAATATGGGCTATGAGAAAGAAACCACATAGAAGCTTTATGTAAATTAGGTAATATTGTTATTCTTTTTTGATTTATTGTTCTTTAATTGCTTTCAAAAACTAGAACTTTACCATTTCCTAGGGTCCTTTTTTTCTTCAAAATATGAAGTTGGTCAGAAAGAATAGGATACATGGAGTTGGAGTACCTATGTAAATTTGGTCACCAGTTTAACGTGAAGCTAAGTGTATATTCTTTATCAATCTTTGAGGAATGTGAAGCTTAGTGTAGACTTTTTTCATTCTATGAAGAATATTTGGCTTGATGTTCAATCATGAGGTTGGAACGCTGAGTGACCGAATTGGGGCCTTTGTATGCAGTGCTTTGGCATTGCTTCCGTTCCCCCTTGTTTTCCAATGGTGTGATTGCTTGAAAAGCAAAAGTTCTATTTGTCATTAATAGGATGTTTGGGATTTTATTTCCCCCCTTGTCTTCAAATAAATTACTATTGCTTCATCCCCGAAAAAGAAAATGCAATAGTGTTGGCATTTTCTATCAAAAGTTTTGGGTTTTATGAGTTGGCCGTCAGTTTATATTGCCAGTTTTATGCAGCCTGTCGCAATTGATCAAGTCATTGACCCAGGAAAAAGGGTGACAGTGTCCATGGGAACAGAGAGAAACTTGAATGCAGGTCTGTAGCAGAACTATACGACTTACATGGCTGTGTATCTTGCTTTCCTTTCAATATTCGTTGTGCTTTATTAGACTGTTACATTAATATCCCATTTTAACTCTGTTATGGCTACTCAGGAGGTGTTGATGAAGTAATCTGGTTGAATAAAATCTGTTTTTACAAGTTTGCTGCAACCCGCCCCGCGTTAATTTGGATATATTTCCCTCTTTTTTTCCAACATGTATGTGGTGGTTTCGAAAGGGCATCTTTGCAAACCTTGTTGATGTTTGTAGACTTCAATATAGTTTGTAGCTAACCCCGGCACATTGCGCTGTAACGTTAAAACATTCCTAATTTCTCAAACTTATCGAACTTGCTTACATGATGTTTTAGTAAAACAACCAAGGAAGCAAATGCTTCCAGAAAACTGTCTGCAAACCTGAAGTACCACTGGAACTGCTCTTTTCAATTAATATTGTTGTTCGCTACTTGAGTTAAAATTCCGTATTTCAATTCTCAGACATACCGCATCAGGTCGTCTCTTCTTCAACACCTAAGGAAGATGCAGGGATGTATTGGGGATATAAAGTACGATATGCTCCAAACATCAGTTCTGTATTTAAGAATTGCCCATACGAGGTATTTGCGGTTTAGTGTGCTCAACCCCTGCTTCAGAAGCAATGTATAGATGATAACTGTGTAACACCTCTTGTTTGATTAGGGAGGGTATGATCACTTGATTGGTACCTCAGAGCATGGTCTTGTTATGAAGTCCTCGGATCTTATTCTCCCATCATTCAGGTATACTCGTCTACAGTTGGTGGTGAAATTTTTGTGTAGGTAGCCACCTTTCTTGACTTGTAATACTTGTAGCTCAATATGTTCCTAGGCTGAATGATTTTGGAAAGCATTTCCTTTTTATCTTTATCGAGTAATGCTCTATATAAAATGTGTGTTGACCATGTGGAAAGCCATTTCGCAGCAAAGGCTTCAAGGGCAAGAAAAGTGAGAACAAATAACATCTCCACCTTTGGGACTTGTTAGCAGAGAAAGCTTCTTAATGCCTTCTCTTTTTTCGTTGGCTGAATTCCCTGCTATTGTGCTGTATTTGACTTATGGACATCTACTACTACAGTGTGTAGGTTTTGGGTACTTTTGTCCCCTAGTTGCCGTTCTTACATCAAGTCATAACCCAAATGTTTTCTGCTCATAAATCCTAACCTTGATCCGCTTTCTCTATTTATATGTTCCCCTTTTTTGGGCTACCAATTCACAACTTAAAAAGCTGGTGGGCTCTGTAACAGGGACCCGTTTCTTGAATCTTGGCTAATTGTTCATGTTAAAGCGTCCATTGTTTTTTGAGGGTATGTGTTGTCTTCTTATAGGGTCTTGTGCAATTCTCACCTCATGACCTAACTTTTAGGGCTGAGTTAGATCTAATTTCCATATTCTTAATTTGGTAACAGAGAGAGACATACCATCCCTGACCTTGGTCTACTCAATGTTTTGCTCTCAAGTTATGTTGTCCACGCTCTAGATGTCTAGTCCTGAGCATACGGTATGGGTTGTTGTCTTCTTACAGGGTTTTGTGCAATTATCACCTCATGACCTAATTCTTAGGGTTCAATTAGGTCTAATTTCCATATTATGGTATCAGAGACAGACCATCCTAGATCTTGGTTTACCCAATGTTACGCTCTCATGTTATGTTATCTATGCTCCAGATGTCTAGTTCTGAGCATACAAGAGGGGCATGTGTTAAAAGCGTCCCATATTTTTGAGTGTACGTGTTGTCTCTTTGTATGGGCTTAGACAATCCTCACCTCATGAGCTAGTCGGCCTAATGTTCAAACTTTTAATAGGTCATATTTGCTCTATCTTCATATCAACATTAAATAGAAGTGCGGAAGTCTTTTCTTGCTTTCTTTTCTGAACTATTTTGCGTTACGTTGAAAATTTCATCCTCGTATGACGGCTTTGGGCTACCTTTATCATGGAACTGGCTTATCCTTGAAGTGAGCATTGGGCTCAAAATATTGTGTATTCATCTGTTAATGCAGTTGGATTTTGTCTTGGTTTATCTTAATCTTTAGGCACCTCCTAATTGCTTTTGGTGGACTTGCGGGGTTGGAAGAGTGTATAGAAGAAGACAAGAGCCTAAAGGTACTATTTGTGGAAAGTTATTTAATTGAATATGATAGGTCTCCAAATGTTAGAATCTTTATTTTTGATGAAATGAAGTATGTAGGTATTCCTTTATTCAAATATAGGTTTTTTTAATGTTTGGATCTTTATTTTTAAATGATCACCTTTCACGTGTTGCCCATGAAATTAGAAGCAATTTTTCTGTGGCAAGTCGTAGTTTCTGTGACCATCTCCTAAGTCACATTTTCTCTTATTTAGTCTCTGATCAACTTTGAGCATATAGGGACAGCATTTAATCATTCTGATGTTCCAGAACATTAACTGCTAGAGTTCTAATAGATATGACAAGTGTTTAGTGAGGGAAGAAGGAGATGAGCTGTCATTGAATTGATCTTTTACCATTCAGGGGAAAAGTGCGAAGGAGGTATTTGATTTATATTTGAATACATGTCCACATCAAGGAAGCAGGACAATTCGGACAGAGGTACTTCTTCAGGCCTTTTTTATGTGTGTGTGTCTCAAGTTTCTAAGTCAGAGCAGCTCTTTTGCCACCCATGAGGTATCCACTAATAGTACTTCCGACCTTTTCTGCAAACAGGAAGCCATCTTCATTTCTCTCCAGTACTTTCAAGAGCCAGTCGACCGTGTTTTGCAGAAAATTTAGTACCTTGGAAATTACCAACCGCCTCAAGAACCTAGAATATATGTCAGAAGCTTCTGTACGACCTCTTCTAAGCTCAGATATTGAAAAATCTGTCAAGGGGAGGAAATCACGAGTTTATGGCAGTTAGTGATGGCTCCTCCTGATTTGGGAATTCAAGATGATTGGATTATGAGCTCAGGGAATTCACTTGGCTGTACTCTTTTGTTGCGCTGCCGCTATTACCAATGGCAGCTGAATCAAAAATATATTCCTGCCCAAACTTCCAACTTCAAACCCCTGTTTGCGTACATCAAGAGTCGGGGAGTCCTCAAATTTTGTGACCATTGTTCACCTTCATTTGATAATCTTCTTCTACTTTCTCTTTTTGTACTCTCTTTTTAACATAAAACTAACAAGGTGAAAGTGAGTTTAGAAGTTTTGACTTTAGAGTTTGGTAGGCTGGGTGTCAATTGATCTTCAGGTTAAGTTGAGCTGATTGGTAAACTATTTTTATTGTGTACCTCTAGTTCTATTATAAACCTCATGGGAGCTTCCATTCTATAATTCTTGTAATTATAAAATGATGGAGGCTTGATTCAACGCAAATTTTCAAGTGTCAACATCGACAACATCAGCAATTCTGCCTCAACCCCAAGGTAAAGTGGTTGGGTTAGTCATATGAATTCTCATTGTTCATGTTGCTTTATTTAAGCTTTTCCTTGTTCTAATATTATAAAAAACTAGTTGTTTTTAGCACTAGAAATTCTCTCAATCTTCTATTTGCATGTCTTCGATCAGACCACGGACTCATTGACAAAATATTTGAAACAACTAATAGGTTTCCTTATTTTTGCATATAGATCTTGTATGCGGCCTTTTAACTCGTAATCTCAATAAAAATGACAATAATAGTTTAGAACTTCAAATTAATGTGCAGATTTAAGCTTGTTTGGTCAAGCTTTTAAAATCAGCTTATTTTGAATAGATTCTTTTCTCAAAAGTGCTTTTGATGAGAAGCAGTTTGTATTTGGTTAACTAATTTGAAAAGCATTTTTGAGCATCAATTGTGTTTGATCAAACTTTTAAAAAGTGTTTTTATGTGTATTGTTTTCAGAAGTGTTTTTCAAAAAAGTATTTTGGGAAATAAGTTACTTTTCTTTTTGCTTTCTTAAAACTTGCTTTTACTCGATAGTACTTTTTTCCCTTTTAACAGTTTGGCCAAATACCTTTGCTTTGGAACAAAAAACATTTTTGGCAACAAAATGAAAATACACTTTTAGCCACGATAAAAACTTGGCCTAACTGACTAATCAAGTTTGTTTACTTATCTACTTCTCTGTGTAGGCTACAAGAAGTTAATTTCATTTTCAAGCATAAATAGATTAATAGATTTCAGTAACATTATACTGCAGTTTCAAACCAACTGAAGTCTCTGTATAAATCGCTTGTATCTATTTCGCTGCATTGGTTGAAAATAAAAGGTGGAATACCTAAAAATCCTAATTTTGGCGTGAATTATTAATTGTACCCCTAAACTATTTGTGGTCTTAATTATTTCCTTGAATATAGCTATTTGATAGTTTTTTCGTCGGACGCTGGTGTGGCAAAGAGCCAGTTTGGGTTTATGCCGGGACGTTCGATTACAGAAGTCATCCACCTTGTTAGAAGATTGATGGAGTAGTATAGGGAGAAAAAGAAGACTTGCATATGGTGTTCATCGACTTAGAAAAGGCGTAGGATAAAGTATCGAGGGAAGTTTTGTGGAGATGTTTAGAGGCTAGAGGGGTACTTATTGCCTACGTTAGGTTGATTAAGGACATGTATGATAGAGTAAAGACTCGTGTAAGAAAGGTGGGTGGGGATTCAGACCATTTCCGGTTATGATGGGGTTGCATCAAGGGTCGGCACTCAACCCTTTTTTGTTTGCTCTAGTGATGGACGTATTGACGCGCCACATCCAAGGGGAGGTGCTGGTGCATGCTATTTGCAGATGATATTGTATTGACTGATGAGATGCGGAACGATGTGAACGCACAATTAGAGGTATGGAGGCAAACCCTGGAATCTAAAGGTTTCAAGTTGAGCAAAACCAAGACAGAATACTTGGAGTGTAAGTTCAGTGGCGAGACTCAAGGAGCGGTAGGGGAGGTGAGGCTGGACTCGCAGGCTAACCCTAGGAAAGGGAGTTTTAAGTACCTCTTGAAAGTACAAGGGGGGGGGGGGGGGGGGGGGG
>ML287350.1:23439-48417 GCA_005239495.1 Nicotiana undulata
TTGACCTCTCTCTATTTGTGTTTTCTTCTAGGTCGGCTGACCCTGGTCTTCTTTGAGTTTATGATATTCCCCGCTCGTCCGAGCTTTTGTAGGCCGAAGCAAATGCTTAGATGAGAAGAAGTCAGAGCAAAAGTCAAAACAAGAAGGACAAAGAAGTCTCTTCCACTCCTCTAGAGGTTGAGGATGAGGAAGTGATGGGGACGACGATGCTCGTGCAAGATAAGATGACGACTGGCTGACTTACCGAACAGACGGACACTTTGATCTTGATCGTGCAATCTAAGTCGCAATGAAGGACTATCGTCAATGCGGCTCCATTCGATACCGTTGTGGTACTTACATCCAGTTCCCCTTGGGTCACAAGGGTTCCATTAAGATCTTTGAAAAGTTACAATACAAATGGTTTTAACGTGTTCACCACCAACGAACAGTATAACCACTTGAGTTCTGAATAGTTGACACAACTCTCTTTTGTGTTCTAGATCTTCCTATCTTTTGAGACACTGATAACTAAGGATTACAGTGTTTGAACTAAGAAGTAGATAGAATTAGAATACAATGTGTGTAGGTGCGCAAAACTTCTTCTTGAAATTATCAGCCTTCTTATAGGAGAGAAAAGAGTCGTTGAGTTTTCAGCAAAATCAGAGGCACAAGATCTTTGATTAAGGGATTTGACCCAAGAGGTGCCTCTTCGAATCTTGCTCTTTGAAGAGCCCATATTCGATTGTGACCTTCCTTGTCACAACTTGATTGGAGGAGTCATCTACGCCTGGAGTGAGCTTAATTCAGGATGTGCAATAATTGCTGGCGATCTTTTTAATTTGAGTATCTATGATTGGCAATCTGAGTTCCCTTGATTGAGGACGAGTCAATCTGCTTCTCTTGACTGACCATTAATGTAGCAACAACATCTTTATACTTTCCTTACTTGCTATTTCGAATCATGTAACAATTTTCATCTTGCTGAGCATCTCCATTCTTTCCTTTTTGTTTGTCCTGCAAATATAACATAAGATAATATTGTCATCATTGAAACTTAAACTTAAACCTTTCAATCTCCCCCTTTTTGATGATGACATTCAAGAAGGAGTAAACAAAGTAATTTAATTTAAGATACTTCCCTTTTAAGGAGTTCCTCCCCCTGAGTTGTGTTGCTCCCCCTGAGATTATGTTGTTCCCATATATCACCTTGCTGGTGTTTACTCACATTTTTTCTCCCCCTTTGACATCAATCAAAAAGGAAAGAGAAGCACACATAGCAAGATAGAATATAATGTACATACTAATAAGGTGGTTAGAGTAGTAGAGCCTTCAACAGAGGCTTAGTTAGTACAGACCCAAAAAAATTGTCTAATAGAAATCACCAACAAAAATAAGCATAAGCAAAAAAAATTATTTGTCATAACAACACATCCAGAGGTATTAACTTCTTCCGAGGAAGTATTTGAGGGTGTTGATCACTTTGGTGCAGAAGGAGTCATAGGAATTCTCAACATCCTTGACGAGTTTGTCCATCTTTTCACTCATAGAATTGAAAGCCCTGGTTCCTTGTCTCCATGTAGCTCCTATGTCCATCCTAAGCTTGGCCACATCTGTACCTGTATCCTTAGTGACGTCCCTGATTTTATCTACCTGTTCTTTCATCTCCACAAGTAGCAACTTGACTCCATCAAGGTAATGTTGAATTTGTTGAAGATTCTGAGAGGTAGTCGACTGAGAAGCTGGTTGATCAGTTTGGACATCAACTGGCGCTGGAGCACTTTCAACATTGGCTCTCTTAACCCATCCATCATCCCCTAAAGTGTAACCCCGTCATAGAAAAAGTAGTCTTATCATCAGTACTGGAGATGTACTTGGGTGTAAAGGGTGCCAAGTCTACTTTCATGACTTCCAAAATATGAGAGATAAGAAGACCGTAGGGCAGACATGCAGCAGAGGAGGATATATACCTGACACTCTCAAGCATATATTGACGAATCCACATAAACCAATCAAGACGTTTATTATTAACCAGACAATAGAGGACAAAGACATCTCTTGTGGACAAAGAGCTAAGGGACCCAGATCCGGGAAGGAGAGTAGTGGCAATCATGTGGCCAAGACACGGTGTTCAAACGTAAGATTTTTTGGGCCAATGTCAGGGGGTTATCGGACATAAAATGTTTTGCTTCATCAAAGGACACTTCAAAGTCGTTGGGCCAAGAATTTTGGACAAACACATCATACCCACTAAAGATGGCGGAAAAAGATCTTTTCAAATTGGTAGGAGTCCAAAGCAATTCTAGTCCCTAAAACCATTGATTCCAAATCATCTTTATCATTCACAAAAAGATTTGCATAAAACATTCTGACAGGTTCTTCATACACAGAGTTTCCAAGAGTGTCAAATAAAGAGGAAAGATGCTGAAAATAAAAAATTGCAGTCACGTCACAATAAAGGTTTTTCATAAGAGAGAGACTTACTGAGCGTCCATAAGCCATGGATTTTGACTTGTAGGACTCAAATCTTGCCTTTTCACTGGAGCCATAAAAGATTAGCTTGTCCTCAAGACCAAATTTCAAATGTTTCATCTTGCCTTTCTTGCATGCAGCCTTTTTGGGGGTTTGCTCCATGGGTCTGTTGCCGGCCTTTTTCTGGCTAATATGATGATTTTCATAAGAAGCGTTGATATCGTTGTCTGTTCTGAGAAAATAAGAGTCAATGGATGACTCCACATCCACAGGCTCTTCAGTGTTAAGAGGTTTTTGAAACCTTCAAAGACTGCGTCTGGTTGCAGAGGTGGGATTTCTTTTGGCCATAGTGTGAGGGGTTGTTTGGTAGAGAATGAGAGGAGTATTGGAGACAGAGGGTTTTTATCGAGGATTTTGAGAAGAGCAAAGAGGCGTCTTGGTTAATGGAAGGGTTAAGTTCAGACGGAAGTGATGGTTCAGAAGTGGGTGATCGGCGGTACTTGTAATAATTGCACTTTCACGGAAAAGTAATTAGATCACAGATAAGTAAGGAAATAAAATATTCTAAAAACAGGTAAAATATTTTAAACACTCAAGGAAATATTTGATTTACAAATTTGACACAATTTTTTTTCCTGGAGAAGGCAAAATCTTTCTTCCAAAGGAGGTTTTGTAAAAATATCAGCAAGTTGAGAATCGGTATTAATAAATTCTAAAGTAATATCACATTTTGCTACATAATCACGGATAAAATGATGTTTAATTTCTATATGCTTTGCTCTAGAATGATGCACATAATTCTTAGAAAGCAGATAGCACTAGTGTTGTCACAAAAAAATAGGAGTAGATGTAAGAGATAAATCATAATCAAGAAATTGGTGCATAATCCATAGAACGTGTGTACAACAATTTCCAACAGCTAGGTATTCTGCCTCAGTCGTTGATAGTGCAACACAATTTTGTTTCTTGTTTTGCCAAGATACTAATGCATTTCCTAGCAATTGACATGTCCCACCGGTACTCTTCCTATCAATCTTGTCTCCTGCAAAATCAACATCTGAAAAGCCTCTCAAAGAGAAATTGTTAGAGTGATCATACCATAGTCCTAACTCAGTTGTACAAATTAAATATCTAATAATACGTTTAACAACAGTAAGATGAGATTCCTTAGGAGCCGACTGAAATCTAGCACATTTACATACATTAAACATAATATCTAGTCGACTGCAGTTAAATAAAATAGAGATCCAATCATCCCTCTATACATGGTTTCATCAACCATTTTTCCATTGATGTCTTCATCTAGCACGGTAGTTAGACTCATTGGGGTGCCAATAGACTTAGCATTTTCCATTCCAAACTTTTTGATGAGCTCCTTGGTATACTTGGTTTGGCTGATGAGAATCCCTTTAGGGGACTGCTTGATTTGAAGACAAGGAAGAAGGGCGCTTCTCCCATGATGCTCATTTCAAATTCTCCTTTCATGGAAAGAGAAAATTCTTCACAAAGAACCGAGTTAAGGCTACCAAAGATAATGTCATCTACATAAATTTGAGTAATAAGATTACCTGAATTGGATTGCTTAATAAAAAGGGTTGTATAGATATTACCTCGTTTAAAACCTTGATTTAGAAGAAAAGAAATCAACCTTCCATACATGCTCGAGGAGCTTGTTTGATACCGTACAAGGCTTTAGTTAGCTTATATACATGATTTGGAAAAGTGAAATTTGCAAAGCCAGGTGGTTGCTTCACGTATACTTCTTCAGAGATATAACCATTTAGGAACGCACTTTTAACATCCATTTGAAATTATTTGAATCCTTTGTGAGCAGCGAAAGCAAGTAGAATACGGATGGATTCAAGTCTTTCCACAGGCTCAAAGGTTTCATCATAGTCGATTCCTTCCTGTTGAGAGTAACCTTGGGCCACCAGTCTTGCTTTATTTCGAACAACTTGACCTGATTCATTCAATTTGTTTTTGAAAACCCACTTAGTTCCAACAACAGAAGAATTTTGAGGCTTTGGAACTAATTCCCAGACTTTATTTCTTTCAAACTAATCTAATTCTTCTTTCATAGCACTAATCAAATGAGAATCCTTCAGAGCTTCATCCACTTTCTTGGGCTCAATTTGAGAAATGAGAGCTACATGAGATTTGTTCTTTTGAGATCTCCTTGTAGTTATTCCCTCATGTGGATCTCCTATAATGAATTTGTGAGGGTATCCGGGTTCATTCTTCCATTCATTTGGAGTATTTGCTGGAGAAACCTTTTCTTTGATAGTCGACTGATCCGGTTGGGGTAGGTCAAGATCTTCTGGAGGAACTTCAGCTGGTTGAGTTTGTAGTTGCTGACTAATTTCGATGATCCTTACCTACAATAATAGAATTTGGAGTACAAGAGATTTCCTCATCTTCAGTAATATGTTCATTCCTTGGGCGAGGGTTAGTATCAACAAAAACAACATGAATAGATTCTTCAATACATAAGGTTCTCTTATTATAAACTCTATACGCTCTACTTGAGGGAGAGTAACCAAGAAATATACCTTCATCACTCTTTGGATCAAACTTACCCAGATTATCATTTCCATTGTTATGAATGAAGCATTTTGCATCCAAAGGATGGAAATAGCTGATATTTGGTTTTTTACCATTCCACAATTCATAGGGAGTCTTTTTTAGAATTGGTCGAATAAGACATATGTTAATGATGTGACATGCTGTACTCACAGCTTCTGCCCAGAAATGATGAGGTTGAGAGTTTTCCACGATCATGGTTCTTTCCATATCCTGCAAGGTTCTGTTTTTACGCTCTACTACTCCATTTTGTTGAGGAGATCTTGGTGATGAGAAATTGTGAGAGATTCCTTGATCATTGCCAAAATTTTCAAAAACTCTGCTTTCAAACTCTCCGCCATGATCACTTCTGATGGTAGAGATGTAGTATCCTTTTTCTCGTTGAACCTCATAATCATTTTCACATAGTTGACTGATGCTGAGAATATTATAGCCAAGTTCATTAACTAAGTAGACTTCATCTACATCACATGTTGAGCTTAAAAGAACTTTTCCAACACCAATAACATGTCCTTTGGAATTGTCACCAAAGGTAATTGTTCCTCCATCTAGCTTGGTGACTGATTTGAATAATTGTTTGTCACCCGTCATATGTCTGGAACACGCGATGTCGAGATACCATTTTCCTTTTCGATTCTTCTTGCGGTGTTGCTCACTAGTTCCTTCATCCGACGGTGAACGATGTTCTCTTGAGTCGTCTTCCTCATCGTTGTTGTCTTCCATTAGCCCAAGTTCCCCCAACTCTTCATTGTCACTTAGAGCCATGCATCATATGTTAGCAATTTTCTCGTGATTAGATTCTTCCTCATCACTCCATGCTCCAAAAACTTTCTTCTTTTGTATGTTTCTGCTAAGCTTCTTCTTTAATTCCGGACAACCAGCTTGAATATGACCAAACTTTCCACATTCGTAACATCTTCCATCATTTTTACCAGCTTCATTGCTCATCCTTCCTTTCCTGAAGTTGGACTTCCCTATTTTGTTATTTCTGTTTCTTCTCATCATGCTGGTTACAACTTGAGATAGCATTGCAACGTTTTCATCCTATTCTCCTCCTTCTTCTTCATCTTCATTTTCTGGTTCAGCCGCAGTTGCCTTGAAAGCAACATTTTTCTTCTTCTCTTGAATTTGTTTGTCAAGATGAGTTTTCTCAAAAGCGATGAGATCATCTCTGAGCTCATCATAGGAAATATAATGTTGTCCAAATTCTGACATTCCAACACAATGACCTTTGGCTGCCAAATTGTAGGTAAGCTTCTGAGGATCTTTCTAACATGTTCGCCACTTTTAATAGGTCTTCCAAATGATTTGAGGTCTCCAAGGATTTTGCTGAACCTGGAAAACATTTCTTCTACAGATTCACCATCCTTCATTTGAAACAACTCATAGTCCCGAACCAAGAGGTTTATTCTAGTCTCTTTCACTTTGTTGGTTCCTTCGTAAGTGACTTCCAGTTTGTCCCACATTTCTTTTGCATTCTCGCAACTAGATATCTTTTCGTATTCTTCTCTATTGATAGCATTGTACAGTAGATTTTTTGCTTTTGCATTAACAATGATGACAACAGCTTGGTCATCAGTGTAATCATCCAAGTCAAGAGGATCAGTAGATATGTTGACTTAACCATTTGCATCCTTCTTGGGACGAATTGGGAGATTTCCTTTTTGATCACACACTATACTTTGATGTCATATGACATGGTGTGCGATTCCATGCGAACTTTCCAGTGAGAGAAATGTTGACCGTTGAAGTAAGGGGATCGAACCTGAAAGGTTCCTTCTTGTAAGAGAGCACCGACAACAGTATTGGATCCCATGATCTTTTCCTCACTAGCGGTTAAGTAAAGAATGTGAGCCTTGCTCTGATACCAAATGAAAGTACAAGAGGGGAGTGAATTGTTGACTATTTAATATTTAGTCGACTAACAGAAGTATTAGTTGACTGACCACAGTACATAATGAAAGTAAGCAGTAAAGAAAAGTACATAACACACATCGATTTATACTGGTTCGGTACCGTTGTGGTAATTATATCCAGTTCCCCTTGGATCACAAGGGTTCCATTAAGATCTTTAAAAAGTTACAATACAGGTGGTTTTAACGCGTTCACCACCAATGAACAGTATCAACACTTGAGTTCTGAATAGTTGACACAACTCTCTTTTGTGTTCTAGTTCTCCCTATTTTTGAGACATTGATAACTAAGGATTACAGTGTTTGAACTAATAAGTAGATAGACTTAGAATACAATGTGTGTAGTTGCGCAAAACTTCTTCTTGAAAGTATCAACCTTCTCATATGAGAGAAAAGAGCCGTTGAGTTTTCAACGAAATCAGAGGCACAAGATCTTTGATTAAGGGATTTGACCCAAGGGGTGCCTCTTCGAATCTTGCTCTTTGAAGAGCCCAGATTTGATTGTGACCTTCCTTGTCACAACTTGATTGGAGGAGTCATTTACGCCTGGAATGAGATAAATTCAGGATGCGCAATAATTGCTGGCGATCTTCTTAATTTTAGTATCTATGATTGGCAATCTGAGTTCCCTTGATTGAGGACGAGTCAATCTACTTCTCTTGATTGACCATTAATGTAGCAACAACATCTTCATTCTTTCCTTACTTGCTATTTCGAATCCTGTAGCAATTTCATCTTGCTAAGCATCTCCGTTATTTCCTTTTTGTTTGTCCTGCAAATATAACATAAGATAATATTGTCATCATTGAAACTTAAACTTAAACCAATCACCTTGGATCTATTATTCAGGGGATGGGGAGATTGATGAAGATGTCACACATCGTATTCGGGTGGGATGGATGAAATGGAGTCTCGTTTCCGGTGTTTTGTGTGACAAGAAGGTGCCACCAAAACTTAAGGGTAAGTTCTACAGAGTGGTGGTCAGACCAACGATGTTGTATGGGGATAAGTGTTGGCCAATCAAGATCGCTCATGTCCAAAAGATGAAGGTAGAGAGATGGGGATGTTGAGATGGATGTGCGGGCACACCGGGTTAGATAAGATCAGAAATGAGGTTATTCGCGACCAGATGGGTATGGCCCCTATTAAGGACAAGATCCGGGAAGCACGACTTAGGTGGTTTGGCCATGTGAGGAGGAGGAGCACAGATGCCCCGGTGAGGAGGTGTGAGAGGGTTGACATTGGAGGGCCTACGGAGAGGTAGAGGTAGGTCAAAGAAAAGGTGTGGGGAGAGGTTATTAGGAAAAACATGGAGCAACTTCAGCCGACCGAGGACATGACCTTGGATAGGAAGGTATAGAGGTCGAGGATTAGGGTAGTAAAGTAGGTAGTCTAGAGTGTTCATAACAGTAGGATTGACATGTAGTCTCGCTTTCTTTTGCTGGTGGGTTTTTATGACTAACCGTTGTTTTCTTTTATTGTTGATCACCTACTATCTTGTTGTATGACTTTTAGTATTGTCTCTTCTTGTCTATATTTTCACTAATCTCTAGGCACGCGCTTTCTGCGAGTACCCCTATCATTGAGTAAATAAAATTTTAAAAGTACATAGATATTGCTCCATTAAACACTACGTTTACGTTATACAATAAAAATCAAATTGAAAAATGTAAGATTTTGAAATTGATTAATTTGATCCTAATTAGCAAACTAAATAAAGGAAGAAATTCGCAAATAACCAAGAACCATAATAAGTTCATGAAAATTTTAGAGCCAACTTTGAAATCCAGTATAACTTTTAATTATATTTTTTACATTGATAGGAGTAATCTTTTAGATGAAGGGTAAAATGAACATTGCAACTTTTATGGTGATTGGGTAATTCAACTTTCATATTTAGAACTTTCATAGTACAAGGTCTGAATTTCTTTGACATGACAGATGCACTTCCTTTCAGGGGCGAATTTATAGATAAAAATATGGGGCAAGTGAATTTATGGTCTCTCCATAAAATTAGATATTTTATGTACATATTTTTTAAAATAGATATAATATTAACTGTTGGCACCCGCACTACAAGAAGATTGAATGTGTACTTGGTTGAATGTTGAGTTAATTGCGAAGAGGAATGAAGGGATCAATTCTCACTTAATACATTTTCTCTTACTCCCCCACTTTCCCGAATTCTTCTCCCCACGAGCAGAACACCAGAGATGCACATCACGCAGGCTATGTCTAACGAACAAAGAATTTCGAGTCTTCCTCTTTTTTAGTAGTGCACCCATATTGTACTACAAATTCTAGATTTACCTCAACTTTCTTCAAGATTACTAAAATGTAAGTAAATGACAATTACTGTTAAGTTTTTCTTAAATTTGACATGATAATTTAAAAGAAACTAAGACTACCTATATATGTAGATTGACATTCATTTTTCAAATAAAATTACCATACCAGCAACAAAGTTCCAAGTCATATGATATTTTTAGTAATATTGAACTTTGTTCCTACAATCAATCTTGTACTGTGTTGTTGCTTTCTTTTCATGACCGGTTAGTAGAAATCAACGTAAAGATATATAAAGAATCCAACTTGCATACATATATTGAGCCAACACTGATTATTAATTAACCCTTCAATCCATATGTTCATAGAATATCTACGAGCAATAGATTTTGGATGCATGTGCTTGTCTCACAATAATAATATTTTGCATGTACAATGTTAATGTCATGAAAGGAATTTTAATGCCTACTAATACATACACTTGGTTAAAATTATTAAATCTGAAATTCTGAATTATATACTACTTCCATTGGTAACAAATAAATTAAAAGATACATATTATGAAAATGCAAATTCTCGATAGAGAACTCCGTAAATAACAAGAAGAGAGAGACAATAATTCTCATAAATAGGGAGCTCACTGACTATTAATCCATGCGATTGAAAAGGAGGGGGGAAGGATTACAGTGAAGGATAAGATACTGGAAATAGGGTAGTAAACAAGGTTTCTGATGATTAATTGATGACTTCTTTCCTCCCCTGTTGCCACCCACTCTCTAGATGTATATCCCTAGTTCTTAATCTGTTGACGATGAATAAAACAACTATATATTTGAACTCATTGACATTATCATGAGCTGCAAGTGCATTGATCGATGATCCTAAGGTGTTAATTTTTTCTACTAATATAGTGACACAATTGTCTGTCCCTTCATTCGCTCTAATACTTAAGTTATCTGAACATATTTGTGTTTAACTGTTCTAAGTCCATTTATTAATTCTTACGTTATTGAACTTATGTATGTGTAACTGTTCAGGAGTACAAAAATGGATACAAGTGAAAGTGTCACGACCTAAAAATCCAACTAGTGGTGATGACACCTAACCCAACCCGCTAGGCAAGCCAATTAACAACTAACCAATTTAATAAGACTTATTAAGAGAAGAAATGATAATACAACTATTTAATACAAGAATTTTTCCGAGGACTGGTAGTACCATTCATGAGCTTCTAAGATTAGAATTTACAAAGCTGGTATGAAATAAATACATTATATGTTCGAAAAGTACATAAACAGATTTATATATTCTAAGGCTACCATGAACAAGAGGCAGCTACAACCGGAACGTAGGTACATATTCAAATCCAGCTCTCGTTGATCTCAGCAACATCAACAGCCAACATCTGCACGCAAGGTGCAGAAGTGTAGTAAGAGTACAATCGTTATGTACTCAGTAAGTAACAAACCTAACCTTAGGTTGAACGTAGTGACGAGCTAGAACAAAGGTCGGGTGCAACACCAATAGCCAACAATAGTTCATAATAACGTAAAACAAGTAATGAAAGGAGTAACTCAGAGATAAAATGCTCAGCTTTTCATAGTTTTTTCAAAAAATAGTTCCGCTTTTCAAGTGTATCAACGAAAACCTAACTCCTTTACCGAAATCGTCAAAAATATGAGTAAGTTAAAATTGTGAGTTTTTCCCAAAATCCTTTCAACAATAAATATGATGTTTCATTTTCCTTTCAGACAGCAATTAAAGAATGCCTCTTTATTCCCATATGTCAAGATGTGTGAGAAGTCATAAATGACGTGATACTATACAACATGAGAAAAATACATCTCTATGCTTGCATGTCAAGTGTGTATGCCAAATGCGATGCGAATCAGTGATAAAGACCATATGAATACTCTTAGAGTATCAATTCACTCAGTCCTCCCAGTCACTCAATCACTTAGTCCTCCCATTCACTCAGTGTTCCCAGTCACTCAATCCTCCCAAATCACTCGACACTCGCACTCAGTAGGTACCCGCTCAATGGGGGTGTGCACAGACTCCAGAGGGGCTCCTTCAGCCCAAGCTCTATATCAAGCCAATCACGACATAAAATCAATGAATCATGTTGCGCGCGTGCATCCCGAACCCATATATATCCTCAAAATCAGGCCTCGACCTCACTCACTCATCAATCTCTCTTGTCTCTCGGGCTCTTAATATCATGAAATATCATCCCAAAAATATCAATGTGATATATCAATAAATAGTAACAGAGACTGAGATATGATATGCATATGAATGCGTATGATTAAGTATGTAATGCAACGAAAGCAGATAGCTCACGCTCAACAACAGAAATGACCTCAGTGTGTCTTAACAGGATAAACATGTAGCCTAGACACGGATTCTAGCATGGATCACAACTCAATAGCTCACATACGTAGAAATTACATGGTTACAGATAAGATCAAGTAACTACATTGTACCGCAGAAATAACGGAATTACAATTTATATGGTGCACACCCACACGCCCGTCACCTAGTATGTGCATCATCTTAATACTAATCACATAACACGTAATTTGGGGTTTCATACCCTCAACACCAAGTTTAGACGTGTTACTTACCTCGAACAAGCCAATTCCAATACCGAGAAAGCCAAGAGATGCTCCAAAAATGCCATCATGCGTATCGACCTCCGACAACTCGAAACTAGCCAAAAGCAACTCAAACTCATCAAATAATGCCCGAAGAAACAAACCCAATCGATAAAGATCGAATCTTTAATCAAAAGCCCAGAATCGGACAAAATATCCAACTTGGGCCCGCATCTCGAAACTCGACAAAGCTAACAAAATCCGCCAATCCATTCAATTACGAGTCCAACCATACTCCGACTCCAAATCGATGTTCAAAACTCAAAAAATCACATTATGGAATTTTAGGCTAAAGCCCCCAATTTCTCTTTAAAATTCATCGACCAATTGCCAAAAATGAAGATAGATTCATGGAACAAGATCAAAACCAAGTGTAGAACACTTACCCCAATCCTTGTGATGAAAATTACTCAAATAATCGCCTCAATCCGAGTCCCACGTCTCATTATATGAAGAAAGAACCAAAACCTCGATTTTACAGTTTCTGCCCAGCATTTTCGCATATGCGGTTGAAATGTCGCATATGCGACCTTCGCTTTTGCGGAAAAACTTCAGTTATGCGAAAAATAGCCTTGTCCAACAACCCTTGCACCTGCAGTATTAAACTCCACTTCTGCGAAGACCCTCGCACCTGCGCTTCCACTCGACGCACCTGCGCATCCGCACCTGCGCCTTTTTCTCCGCTCCTATGGGCCTTCTCATCCAGCTTATACGAATGCATTGTCGCTTATGCGACTAACACATGCGCAAAACCAACCGCAGATGCGATCACACCAGAACCAGCAGCTCCTTAGCAATTCAACATGAAATGCAAATGATCCGAACCTCGTCCGAAACTCACCCGGGCCATTCGGGATCCCGTCCAAACATATCAGCAAGTCCAATAACACAACAAGGACCTAGTCAAGGCCTCAAATTACACATAACAAAATCGAAACGACGAATCACACCTCAAATTGAACTTAAAGAACTTTCAACTTCCAAAACTCGCACCTAAACATTCCAAATCAACTTGGAATGAACCCCGAATTTTGCACACAAGTCTCAACTGACAAAACCAAGCTATCCCAATTCCCGAAATCACAATCCAAATCCGATATCAAAAAGTCAACTTCTGGTGAAACTTATGAACTTTCCAAGCCTCCAAATTTCCAATTTTTGCCAATTTTTGCCGAAACCTTCTAGAAATATCCAAATGCAAATTCGGAGATAAGCCCGAGTTCAAAATCACCATCCGGACCTATCAGAACCATCAAGACTCCGTTCCAGGGTCATATTCACAAGAAGTCAAACTTGGTCAACTCTTCCAACTTAAAGCTTCAACAATGAAATTCGTTCTTCCAAATCAATTTCGAATAACTTAAAACCAAAACCGGCGATTCACATAAGTCATAATACAACATACGGAACTACTCATGCCCGCAAAACTGCAGAGCGAAGTGCAAATACTTAAAACGGCCGGTCGAGTCGTTATAGAAAGAGACTCGACTAAAATATTATGGTGATTGTTAGGAATATTTATTGTTGACTATTTTTTCTTACGTTTTTGTACATAAGAGTTAAGGAATAATTTATTTAATTAAGGGTATTATAGTACTTAAGCTTTATAGGGTTATTTTCGTCTCTCAACTTGTAACTCTGACCTTCCCACTTATAATATAGTATGATTAATGTGGTGCTTATGCTTTCTTGAGCCGAGGGCCTATTGAAAACAACCGATCTATCCTCACAAGGTGGAGGTAAGGTCAGATTCCAAGGTGTGAGATAATACTGATACGTTGTTGTTGTTGGTGTGGTATGGCAAAGAGCGTGAATACCCTTCTAAGGCGCATAGAAAAATAAAAAATCAACTTCCAAATAAGCTCTTTTCTAACTAATAATTGCCACATAATCATATATAATAATTTATTTGTTACAATTGCATATTTCTTTCTTGTTTCATTTTTTAATTTACAATGCACACTTTACCTCAAGTTTTTATTTTCTTAATATCTTCTATAAATACAATGTTTATTTTTCCAATTGTGTTTTTTTTTTGGGCCAAATAAGTGAAAAATTTGGCTCGAACTTCATAAATTTAGCTAAATAAAAATGATGTCTAAAATAATGGAGTACCAAATATGTATTACTTGTTATTTTTAATTTAAATATAATGGCTATTTATTTTAACAACAACAACATACCCAGTAAAATCCCACTATTCGTATTACAAATTTAATCTGGAGAAGATGATCTAAATTGAAAAGGTAAAATATATATTTTATTAATAAAAAATATCACGTGGACAAAAAAATCCACGTTGCATGCGTACATATCACTTTCCTGAGATGAGATTCTTTAAGGAGGTAACAACTACCGAATAATCAAATTCGGAATAATTATAATTATAAATAGTTTATGGATGTAACCAATAAAAGCGACCGGATAGAAGAAAAGACATCATCATTCTCATTCCAAAATTGATAAAAATTGAGAGGCTTATCGTCTATATCAATTTTTAAGTTTTAATCAGGTTCTTCCTCGATAGTATATGATCTTTTGTTTTTTTCCCCCTCTCGTGGTGCCATTGCATAGTAACGAGAACTGATTCTAAGTAAAAAGTTGATTTATATAAGATTTTCTTTTAGAATCACTTGATGAAGTCATATTGTGAAAGAGCTTATCCATTAACATTATTTTTGAGCACCTGTAATTGTTAATATTTGAATTCTGAAGTATAGAAAGGAAACAGGGGAGTAGAATATAACAGTTTATAAATAAAATAAGGTTATGAAAACAGGCAAATAAGATATATGCTAATTTACGGAGTGCAACTAAATCAAATCCGTAAAAAAATTACTCATATTTTATGGAGTGCAATTAAATCAAGTTTGTAAAAGACATTATATTATTTTCACGTAGACTCTCCACATCATTTCAATTTTATGGAATGTTCCCGTAAGGACATATTATTTTCACCTAAATAAATATTCAGATATAGGTAATTGGTGATTACAAATATTTACCTTAAATCAATAAACTAAGTAATCAGCGCCGAATATATGATCTTTTTTTCAAGAAAAATGAAAAGGAAATAATAATAATAATACAAACCAAAATTAAGAAGGGGGTAATATAGTCATTACGTAACAAAGGAGCTCACCGTCATTAAAAATTGGACAGGGGTTTTTCAGTAAATTTAATACCTGATCGATTTACAAAACGAGAAGCCCAAACCGAGTCGAATAGAAAGGGTTTGGGAGAAAGAGAGATAAGAAGGAGAGAAAAGGCTCGTTTTAAGTTTTTCGTTTTATAGTTTTAAGAACTTTTAACAAAAATTCAAAATCTCAAAAAATTAAATACAAAAACAGTCCTCTTCGCGCGCAGTTGTTAAGCCTCACTGGAGCCAGCCATGGTGGCTCAGGTAGTAGAGACCACCGCTGCTGCCGCCGACGATGGCGGGGGAATTGTAGGAATTAGAGGTTCTCCAATCGCCGTTGATGAATCTCAGGAGGACCAGTTAGAGAAAACGAAGACGTTGATTTGTGCTCTCAATTTCCTCTCACGCAATCTCCCGATACCTCCTGACGTCTTCGATGCCGTCTCTTCAATTTACCACGGCGGCGCTGATGATATAGATGTCGGTGACGATGATGCCTCCGCCGCTGCTGACGTGGACAGCCGCGACAGTGTGTCTATGCAAGTGAGTAGTTAGAAACTCTTATTGAGATTAATCTCTTTTTTTTTATATATATATTTCGCATCATAGTAATTGTGCTAGAATACTGTTACATTTCGCTATACTTTTATGTGATAGATGTGATACATATAGGCACTGAGTATATGATCTTCTCAGCTTTAGAGGGAAAAAAGCAATACTAGGGCTTGATACATTATTTGCTTTTCATATACATACATATGTGCATTAGAACCGCACATACTTATATTATGTGCGCGCGCACACACACACACACATATACATATATATATATATATATCATGTATATGTATTCTATTCTTTTAGATGTACTACATATAGGCACAATGCACTATATGTTTAGATGCAGATACATAGAGGCAGTGATGGAGCTAGGAATTTTAGCAAGGGGATTCAAAAATGCGAACTTGCAATCTAAAACAATTTTTGAACTACCTTTGTCACGACATGATAACTTCCTTTATGTCAAGGGGATTCAAAAGTTCTTATATATACGAAAAAAGTTTGTTTTTGCCCAATTTACACAGTATAATTCTCTAACAAAGGGGATTAAATTGAATCCTCTTCATTGGTTGTGGCTCCGCCACTGACTACATAGTATACTTTTCTCAATGTTATAAAGAAGTTAAAACAAGACTAGGGCTTAATACATTATTTTCTATTCAATTTACCTTTTTTTCCTTCGTATTAAAGTTAATCCTTTTCCCCAAGATTTTTTCTTTTGTAAATACTCTATGTTGCTGTTTTAGTAGAGGTTTCAGTAGAGGTCATTTGGGTAAAAATTAACAAATTGAGTTGTGAAGTATAGCAGTATGCAGTTGTGTTGATTGGTATGTGGTTTTTGTATGTTTAAGCATGAAGAAATAGGTATCTTTTTTTAAGAGAAACTTTTTTCCTAGAGGATGAGTTCTTAAATTTTGTGTAATTTGAAGTTGTTGATGAAGCATATCTGAGTAGTCAAGCTATCATTTGTTTATTTGCTTAAGTTGGGATCTGAACCATGATTGAGTTGGATCAAGAAAGAAGTCATTTTCAAATATTATGCCTCTTAGTTTAGTCTTTAATGCTACCAATATGTTTTTCCTTATATGCAGAGTGGTTCAGGTATGGGAAGTTACGGAGACCTGATGGCAGATTTTGAGGATTCATTGTTGAGGCAACGGTCAAGTTGTACATCAGGTTCTGGTTTGACAAAGTTAAAGGAAGATCGTTTTCAAAGCCATATCCAGCATCGCCTAACTGAACTTGAAGGTAAGTGTAGCTCAGAAATTATGGATATCCGTGGAATCGTTTGACATGGTTCTGCATATACTTAGGGCTGTTTTGAACATGATGTGGAGATTTTTACATAGCGTCATTAGTTTTTTTTTTTTGCGTTGATATGTTTTTAGAATGGTTTTTGCCTTTCACTTTTGAGGTTATAGAATTTGAGGTGCTAAATCCTCTTGCTAGTGACATAATTAGGTTTATTGAAATTCTTAGTAGGTATCCTCCTTAGCAGATATGTGGTTTGACGAATTTAATTTTGTCATAGTATTCATCAGAGTGAATCTATTTAGATTATGAGAAAAAGGTCTATATATATTGGCTAATTCATTAGTTCTTAGAAATGCTTTCTTTGAACATGCCCAACCATGCAGCTCCTGATACCAAAGCCTCATTATCTTTTGTCTTTTTTGGGAGAGGACAGCATGCATCATTATCTTTTCTGTTTGACAATGGATAATCAAGTTTGAGTATAATCTGTTGACGCATGTTATGCGTGTGCTGGGGCTTAAGGTAGGTTTTGGTTGTTGCGAGTCTAGCTGTTTGCTGAATTTTGGCTTTCAATGTTACTATCATCTCTCTTTGTTCTTACTATATCATTGCCCCTCTACACTGGTTTTGTCAAGTTATAAGTAACCCCCCACCCCAGCCCAACTCAATGTGTTCTGTTAGCACAGAACTTGGATAATAAGATTATCTTGTTCACTATAGAGGGTAATCACTCAACATGTTGTGATATATTTATATTCAGCAATGCTGTATGCCCTTTATGCCAGCCCTTCTTATACATGTGGCAAATAGCTTATACTTTCATCTATTACCAGACTTGCCAACCAGCAGAGGCGAGGACTTGCAATCGAAGTGCTTGCTGGAGCTTTATGAACTAAAGGTAAAGGAACATGTGGCATGGTGTTGTTTAATAAGACATATGACTGTTATTCATGATCTGTCCATTGCAAAGGTTTATAAGGGTTTTCTTTTGTGATATACATTTTCGTCTAAGTTGTATTCAACCATGCCAGTTATCTTGCAAATCGATTGTAAGATGTCCTCCCCGCTTTAAGGTACGGTGAAATAAACAAGAGTATTTCTGACCTTTCTGTGTTACATTTTAAAAAAAGCATAAAGGTATGCGTCTAACTATGACTTACTGGAACTATGTCGACTGTGAAACAATAGTATTACAATTTTCTGTAGTAAAGCCCTTATCTTATGTAGTATGGGTACGGATCCGAGTGTTATACTCTGCATGGCCTATGAGTACAATATGAAGATACAGAAATTTTGATTATGGGGATATGATGCACAAATTTGGGGGCAATATTATGTCCACAATTGATATATATTTCATCATGTACTACAATCTTATGAATTTTTCCAGAAGCGTGATGTCTATTCAAAATCAAAGTAAGATGCACATATATACACATGCTACTCAAACCTATCAATATAATGATAAAATGTTTCTGAAACATTAAATACAATAGGAATTTATCAATATTAAGCTTAAGCAACAAAGTTTGTTATTTTGATAATAATAATCCCAAATCTTCCTTTTATAGTTGCTCTTTGGCCAATAATTATCCAATAGACTCGAAATTTGCGATATTCTAAAATATGAATAACTTGTCTCCCAGAAAACAATATAGCTTTTCTCTTTTAATACGGGAGTGGTTCCCAGTTCAGAATTTAGTTCATGTGCTTCATTGCCCTAATCCCCATTAGTACCTTCCATACTCCCAAGCATCTGTAGCTCAGCAAATTGTGAAACTAATCCATCTCCATTATGCTTAACTTGGGAGGAATTCTTTGGTTTCTGCATCATATGCGCTAGTGGACAGACTAACCACCTATTTGAGCTTCTATTTTTTGGCTGTAGAAGTGGTGTAGGTGGTTGGCAATGGTTTACTTCTCATTGTTATTTCTACTTTGCAGTTAGCAGATTTACAATGCAAAGTTCGGTCTGAACTGAGTTCTGAGTACTGGCTCCGCCTGCATTGTGCTAATCCAGACAAGCAATTGTTTGACTGGGGGATGACGCGATTGCGACGCCCTTTATATGGTATAGGAGACGCCTTTGCTGTCGAATCTGATGATCCTTTGAGGAAGAAGCGTGATGCGCAGGTAAAGTGGTATATGCCTTGGAGCCTGTCAATTGTGCCATATATGTGATAGCGACAGTTGTCAAGACTCAAGCTAATGTTTTAAAGCATAAAGGGTGTAGATGCTTTCTTTTTTCCTCTCAATTTCAAAGATGGGGGTTTGGTCTTGATATAGGAAAGTACAGATAGTCTTAGTCATATCTGCTATCTATTGGTAAAGCTGAGAAGAGAGTTACGCTGAGAATTTGGGATTTTAAGAATCAGTCCACTGTCTTTAATTCTTGTGACTCCATGGTAGGAAGCTTTTATATACTAATTTACAGAATTTGATGTCAGAAGCCTGTTGGTAACAACAATAATTTTTTTGCAGAGGTTGTCAAGATTAGAAGAAGAGGAGAGAAACCGTGTGGAAACTACGAAAAGAAAGTTCTTTGCGGATGTACTCAATGCAGCACGTGAACTCCAATTACAAGTACAGGCTGTTCAGAAACGTCGGAAACAAAGGAACGATGGTGTTCAGGCATGATATTGTTTACTTTCTCTTATTTATTCTACTGTCTATTCATTTATTCAACTCCATGTGCATAATTGAAAATACCATGAACCAAAATTGAGTTGTGAGACCTAGAGAGCGGATGCAGTCTTCACCTGTTATACTCTTAGAATGTGGCGGATTTTATCTTGGCTAAATGAAGCAATCTCTGTTTCATAGGCTTGGCATGGTAGGCAAAGGCAACGGGCTACTCGTGCTGAAAAACTGAGGTTACAAGCTCTGAAAGCTGATGATCAAGAAGCTTACATGAAGATGGTGGAGGAAAGCAAGAATGAAAGATTAACAATGCTTCTAGGGAAAACAAATGAGCTCCTTGGTCGTCTGGGAGCTGCTGTTCAACGGCAAAAAGATGCTGATCATGATGGTATTGAACCTATGGAAGGTTCAGATGCTGAAATGGCCCCTTCTAAGACTGGAACTCCTGGGCAGTCGCTTCCTGAGGAAGAAGAGGATGTTCTTGATGATGAGCCCACGCGTGATGTAAAGACTAGTGACTTGCTTGAAGGTCAGAGAAAGTACAATTCAGCTGTACATTCAATCCAGGAGAAGGTAAAGGGACATGCCTCTTCTCTGTTATCTTTTACCTTAAATATTCCAGGGAGTCTTGTTGGAAGTCGTGCCTAAGTTTCAGATATTGAATGCATGGTTGGTAGCAAAAATTGAACCTTCCAGAGGTTTTCTAGATTAAGAATCTCATCCTTTCTTCTAGTTCTTTGGTCAATGTGCTTGAGTTTCATATTGGTTGTGACTGAGTGTCTTCTCATTTCATAGCAGGGTTTCCATATTCAGAAACTATTGCTGTTGATTATTTCAGATGATCTCGTCAGCGTTTTGTTACTCATGACTGGTGTTTCATTATTACAAAAGAAAATCTATCTTTAATCTAATCATGAAATTTAATTAAGTGCAAGTATTTAGATTCTGATCAGTTGTATTCTATAATGTGAATATGTGGTTAAACTGATTCGCTCCTTAAGTTTCTGTTCTTACTTCCTTTGTTTTATGGAAATATTAGACCTAGCATGTTGCCAAATTATCTGAATTGAATGAGTATTCGGATATGTTGTTGTGAGACTCTTTTTAAGCTCCACTACTTTATGTTGTGGAACTGAGCTAACTAAACCATAGAATGTGTTACATCTTTTAATTATGCACTTTGTGTTGGTGTCATCGTCCTGTTTTGCCTCCAGACCAGCTTCACCATTCAGGTTTTATGATATATTTTCTTTTAAGTCGTAAGAAGCCAAGAATCTGTACTAATTTTATACCACATCCAATCTTGATTTCTATTCTCCAGTCCCATAGTATCATGTTACGTCCATTATTTGTTTCTAATCTCAGCCGAATGGCTTCAAGCTGATGTACAAGGATCTTAACGTTTATGACTAACTCCATGACGATTGCATTATAGCTGTTTTCCCTTTTACAACTGAAATCTTATTAGTATTTCCGTCCCTTGTTTTGTGTTAGTGCTTTTACAAATCTAATGCAGTATTCATATTTGTAGGTTACGGAGCAACCAGCTATGCTTCAGGGTGGAGAATTAAGACCATACCAGCTGGAGGGGCTCCAGTGGATGTTGTCTTTGTTTAATAACAATTTAAATGGAATTTTAGCGGATGAAATGGGGCTCGGCAAAACGATCCAGACAATTTCTTTAATTGCTTATCTTATTGAAAACAAGGGTGTAACTGGTCCCTACTTGATTGTGGCTCCAAAAGCTGTGCTACCTAATTGGATTACTGAATTCTCTACATGGGCTCCCAGGTATGCCTCTCTCTCTCAGGGAGCAGGGAAACACACACATGGATTTTGTCCGTTTAAAGGTGCACTGTGCATCACATTTCATGGGATCTTTTTCGCTTGCAGCATTGATGCTGTACTTTATGATGGTCGTCTGGAAGAAAGGAAGGCACTGAGGGAGGAGTTAACAGGAGAGGGGAGGTTCAGTGTGCTGATCACGCATTATGATCTTATTATGAGAGACAAAGCATTTCTGAAAAAAATTCATTGGCACTATCTGATTATTGACGAAGGGCACCGATTGAAAAATCACGAATGTGCTCTTGCACGGACTCTTGTGTCAGGGTATGTGAAATGTAGTTTTTTGTTAAGTTGCTAATGTATAGAATGTTAACCAAAAAGGGGTAGGAATAAGAGCTTATGATAATCGTCTTAGTTATGAGTTATGGATTTGCTCCTCTCAGTTAAATTTTGGCACTCACCTTTGCTGATAAAGGTATAATCTGATGCACTGGCACGCAATCGAATGAGTAATGAGTTTTATCTTAAAAAAAACAATTATGGGGATATGCCAAAAATCGGGAAGTCATTTCTTGGCAGTTCAATTTTCAAGGATAAAAGTTCAGATATGGAAGCGTTCCTCTAATAAGGTGTGTAATATTTGCAGCTATCGGATTCGTCGGAGACTTCTGTTGACTGGTACCCCGATCCAAAACAGCTTACAGGAGTTGTGGTCTCTTCTCAATTTTCTTCTTCCGAACATCTTTAATTCAGTGGAGAATTTCGAGGAGTGGTTTAATGCCCCCTTTGCTGATAAGTGCGACGTCTCTCTAACTGATGAAGAGGAGTTATTGGTTATTCGCCGGTTGCACCATGTACGTCTTGGTTCATTATTCGCTGATATACACTTCTTTCCTGCCTATTTAGAATTTATTGCACCGTTTCATATGCACTTTATGATTTCTTGATCTAATGCTTTTGACTACTTTTAGGTAATAAGGCCGTTTATATTGAGGAGGAAGAAAGATGAAGTGGAGAAATTTCTTCCAGGGAAAACACAAGTTGTTCTTAAATGTGATATGTCTGCATGGCAGAAAGTATACTACCAGCAGGTCACGGATGTCGGGAGGGTTGGATTGGATTCTGGTGAGTAGTAGCTGCCGTCCAGAAAGTATTGCCTTTAATCCATTCCTTTTAGACATGGTTAAACTTAAAGATTGTATTTTTATTTTTTTATTCTTTTTGCATTGGGTGGGGCGGGATATGAATTCCCGTAGAGGGGAAGGGAAAACAACTGTGCTTTGAATACTCTCTCTCCCTCTCTTCCTCTATTTCTCTCGGGCCCCTACAGATCCATTGCTCTGAAATCAACATCCTTAATGATCCCTTATACAGCTCCTGTGCTCTGTTTTTTTTCTCTTCCCGTTTTTTGTTCCCCTAATAGAACTTCTTGCAAAAGCAGCAACCTATAGGTTCTAATAATTTATCATTAATGACTAGAATCTAAAAACATCGGTAGGATATTGCTTTAGTAAAATTATCGCTGAGGCTATAATTAATCTGTAGCCAAATAGAATAAATTTGCTGACAATGTGACTTCGCAGGAACTGGGAAGTCTAAGAGCCTACAGAATCTCACCATGCAGCTAAGGAAATGTTGTAATCACCCATATCTATTTGTGGCCGATACTTCTTCGTATTATCGGAAGGAGGAGATAGTCAGATCATCTGGAAAATTTGAGCTTCTTGATCGTTTACTACCCAAACTCCGCAGAGCAGGGCACAGGGTACTCCTCTTCTCACAAATGACCCGCCTCATGGACATTCTTGAGGTCTATCTGCAGCTTCATGACTTTAAGTATCTTAGACTTGATGGCTCAACCAAAACAGAGGAAAGAGGGACTTTGCTAAAGCAATTTAATGCTCCCGACTCTCCTTACTTTATGTTTCTTTTGAGTACTCGTGCTGGAGGACTCGGTCTGAATTTGCAAACAGCGGATACTGTGATAATTTTTGACAGTGACTGGAACCCTCAAATGGACCAGCAAGCAGAAGATAGGGCACATCGGATTGGACAAAAGAAAGAAGTAAGGGTTTTTGTGTTAATCAGTGTAGGATCAATTGAAGAGGTCATATTGGAACGTGCAAAACAGAAGATGGGCATTGATGCTAAGGTCATCCAGGCTGGATTGTTCAATACAACATCTACAGGTTTGTCTTGTACACAGTGTAGTTTTGAAGAACCCTCCACACCCCAAGCCCCTGCCTTCTTTACTTTTCTTATGGGGAAGAAGCAAATCAGGTTGAATTATAAGAAGAAATTGCATTTTCTTTTTTGTAGAAGTATGGAAAGTAGATTCTGAAAATTGTACTAATACTTTAGTTTACCTGCAATAAGTGTGCTTTTACCAAGAATCGCCTGTGTACTTTCAACATGTTAGTCTCAGGAATGCTGACTGAAGCTTTTACTCATGGTCTTGCTTCTTGATCCTCTTCATAATCCATTCCGACTGACTGTCTTTGTTCTTCATGCAGCTCAAGAGAGGAGGGAGATGTTGGAAGAGATCATGCGTAAAGGTACAAGCACCCTTGGAACAGATGTGCCAAGCGAAAGAGAGATTAATCGTCTTGCAGCCCGCTCTGATGAGGAGTTTTGGCTGTTTGAGAAAATGGATGAGGAGAGAAGGCAAAAAGAACGTTACAGATCTCGTCTCATGGAAGATCACGAGGTGCCGGATTGGGCGTATGCTACACCTGAGGCTAAGGAAAGGGGAAAAGGGTTTCTATATGAAAGTGCTAATCTTACTGGAAAGCGGCGTAGAAAAGAAGTGGTTTATGCCGATACTTTAAGTGACATACAGTGGATGAAGGCTGTGGAGAATGGAGATGATTTCTTTAAGCAGTCAGGTAAAGGTAGGAACAGGGACCATCACTCAGTCCCAAATGGTGAATTGCCAAGTGACAATGCTGAAGTGGAGAAGAAAGAACAGGACTTGAAGACTGAAACTGCGTCTGTGGGCGAGGCAACAAGTGAAGATACCTTTGGAATAACTCCTAAAAGGTTCAAATCCGAGAGTGCTAGTTCCATGAGAAACGATTATCACGACTTGACTGGTGGCAGTTTGGACGGATTATCGTGGAAGGCACACAAGAGGAAGAGATCAAGCTTAGTATCTTGAGATTGCCTCTTTAAAAATTAGGAATTATTTTCGCCAGTGAAGCCATTGGGGGACGTAGGGGACACTCTGAAAGACAACAGAATTGGCTACAGGCATTTCAGAGCTAACTATGGGTTAAGTTGTCCGGTGTCTTACATGTAAATTAGCAGCTCATAGTTCTTAGCTTATTATTTACTATTAGTTGATTGTGCAGTAGTGAGAAAATTGGAGACATCAACTGGTGTACCATTAATCTTTTTTGCCACAATTCCCAATTATTATTGTTTGGAGTTTCTGCTGGATCAAGTTTCAGCGATTTGGCAACGATGTACAGTATATTTTCAAGTTGATGTTACGATCTAGTTTACATTTTTGAAGGACCAGAGTCCCTGTATTTACTGTTGAGTTTTCACCGACCCGTTGCATAGCATTGTAGTGCCTACCAATTGAATACAGCAAGGAGCATGAGATGGTCGTAATATGATCTTTTGATTGGTCCTGTGGCAAAAACTAAGGCCTTCAATAACATTTGTAGAACTTCAGTGAGAATGTGGATCCGGGGGGGGGGGGGGG
>ML287350.1:48569-73837 GCA_005239495.1 Nicotiana undulata
GTGGGGAGTGGGAGCTGGGATTGCTTCCATCACAATTATATATATATATATATATTTTTTTTTTTTCTGTTAGGTTGAGAAATGGTAACTTTACTTCTGACACAATTCCTTGTCCACAAAAGGGAAGAATAACAATCAGAAATAAACAATGAAAATAAGCGTGGTTTAGGAAAATTTAGTACTTGCCAAAATTCAAATGAAAGTAGTTTTTGAAAAATGTCACAAGCAATCTACAGACTCCAGCAATAACGTGCTTACTTGTCTGATAAAATCACAACTCATAAGGGACGTATTCAGTTGGCTAATAAAATCAAACGAGCCAAATGCAATACAGGAATAAAAAAGGGTGAGATTATCCGTCTACGTAACCCCAAAAAGTTCAACATAAATAATTGTTTTCTCCGGTAGTCTACATAATTTAGCTAGACCTAAGTTGACCAATAAAACAACAGTTCATCCCACCAAATTTAAATGACTGATGGAATTGTATGTTAGCACCTGCTGGAGGAACATAATATGGCCAGCTTGGCATAAACAAAAGATGGCAAAACCAAAACTGCAACATGCAGAAGTCAACAAATACCGGCTTCTAATTGCTATCTGGTGCGTCGAGACTCTCCTCATCTGACTTGACATCCAGGTTTTTGAGTTTTGATTCCAGTTCATCCTCACCGTCTTTGCCTTCATCTCCAGATTCCTTCTCCTCTTCCTCGTCATCGTCATCGTCATCTTCTCCCAGCGGGTCATTATCTTCCAAGGATGCAAGCAGTTCAGGAGATTTCTTAAAGATGTCTTTCAACTCATCAACACCTTCTTCTGAGATGAAATTCCCATTAACGTTTAGTAATTTAAACTGATCTTTGTGCAGCACGGTTTGAGCCAGCACTCTAGCCCCAGCCCTTCTTAGTGCGTTCGTGTTCATATCAACTTCCTTCAGATGGTTGTGTCCTCGAAGAACCTTAGCAATCTGAATTGCACCTTCATCCATAAGTTCATTCTCACCCAAGCTTAGCTTTGAAAGAAACTGCTTTGCAGCTATACAAGAAGCTATTGCTGGAGCAGCTTCCCCAGTTATATCATTACCTGCCATCTCCAAGACACCAAGTGAAGGGGCTGAATCTTTGAGAGCGTTAGCTATTGCAATTGCTCCTTCATCCTCTAAATTAAGGTAGCTCAGGTAAACTTCTGTAAGATTTTCATGTTTGCTGAGTGCCTTACTTAGCACAAGACCAGCTTCTGCACCAAACATATTGTCCCGCAAATCAAGCTTCTTCAGATGGGAGCACATCCCAAGTGCTTCACACAAGGCACTCCCTCCTTCAGAGCCTACCCTTGTAGAAGAGCACCTGAAATCTTCCAATAAAGGGGAGCGCTTCACAATTTCAGCAATGGCAAAAGCCCCTTCATCACCTGTCATATTATTATGAAAATGAAGAATCTTAAGCTTCCCGGTGGAAGGAACTAGCTCGCTAACAGCCCTTGCAGCTTCCTGTGAGATCCCATCGTTGATCAAAAATAGTTCCTCCAAGTTGGTTTGAGATTGAAGGAGCTTTCCAAATGCTCTAACTCCCTTCTCGCCCAGAGCATTGTCAGAGAGATTCAGAAACTTCAAGTTAGAACCTTCTAGAGCTTCTGAGAACATATTCATGACATCAAGTGCTTCTGCCTCAACTCTTCCAGCAACAAAATCTGACAAATCAACTTCCGTCAATTGATCCTTCAAGGATGCCAAGATAGGGACCGCAACACGTGCTGCGCCTCGACCGAAACTTCTATTACTGAAACAAATTTTGCTGTAAGGGTTTCCAGGCTCTTTTAATGGCTTCAAAAGTTCTTCAGCCTCTTCGGCTTCAATAAATGCTCTTTTACCTTTCGAGATATCGAAAAGATTCTGCTGAACAGCAGGAACCACCTCAGAAATTGAAATCTCCTTTTCCTCTGTTTTGGGGCTCTTTTTTAGAATCTCCAGGATAAGCTTGCTGCACTCCTTGGCATAAAGCTGCACAGCGGAACTCCCATCACCATCAGGCTCCTTCTCATAATGTTGACTTGCAATGGTAAAAGCTGCATCTTCAATTTGCTCAGCATTTTTGGCAGCACCTTCCTTGGATAGACTGCGATACTTGCGAGTGAAAATGGTTGGACTAGAAAGATTATTCGTCATTCTTTCCACCAGCATTCTTCTTGTATTCTCACTTGGAGGCCACAGCTTAATTGAAAATGGTCTGCGCTGAGAATTCGGCGTTGTGGCATCCATCGGAAGAAAACCTAGAATCAAGGACAGCACAAGTTTATATACGAGAAAGCATGCCTTAATTTCTATATAAAAATAACGTCATTATCTTTCAAGAAATACTAACTACTACAAGACTCGGAAATTATCTCTTGCAGTTAAGAGACACAACAATCGAAACAAAGTAACAGGCCAAGAACAAGTTTTTGCCTACCTACTCCACATAATACAAACTAGTATAAATCAGAAGGAAACAAAAGTTCAAATTCTTCCTCATAGGAAACAGGATATATTACAACAACAACAACAACCACCACCCAGTGTATTCCCACAAGGGGGTATGGGGAGGGTAGGATGTAAGCAACCTTACCCCACCCAAGAAGGGCATAAAAGGGCAGAGAGACTATTTCCGATAGACCCTCGGCTAAAGTAAAGATGGAAGAAACACTGATATCAAGTAATAACCATACAAGATATTTAGAAAACTAAATCCAAGATAGCAAAAGAGAAGCTGAAAGAATACTGATAGCAAGTAATAACAGTACAAGATATGTAGTGATAACAACTAAGTACTGATAGCAAGTAATAACAGTACAAGATATATGATAATAACAGACTAAGGCTAAAAGGGAGGAAACATGATATATTATAGACCAAAATTATGATGATGTTGTTTATACGACTGAATTCAATAATCCAGTCATCCATCAAGCAAAATGAGATTAAGGAAGTGTGTGGTAGGAAGGAAAACATTTTCCGAAAAATATTTTTCAATTTTCTCATGTCTTGTTGGCTTAAATGTTTTGGAAAACAATTTCCTCGTAAACTCATTTTCCTCCAATTGAAGGAAAATGTTTTCCCTATCAAGAGAAAGGATTACATTTTCCAAAACTCTTTTTCAACCTTTCCCACCCTATTCCCCATGCCTACCAATCCACGCCCACACCCCCACACCCCCACACCCCCACTTACTGGCCCTACCTCCACCCAACCCAACCCCCGCCCCCACCCTAAATAAACATATTATTAATAGTGCTTTTTAATGTTATAGATTGATTATTTTCATTTGTTGTATTTTCTTTTCTTTTGGGGAAGCAAGGAAACGTGTGGACTTGGGGAAGGGGGTGAGGAGAGTACCAAAAAAAATATTTTCTACTTTCTAACCAAATACTAAAAGATATTTTTCGGAAAAAGTTTTCCACTCACCAACCAAACAAGGGATAATAAGTGATAAAACCACTCATTTTCCATGGAAAACATTTTCCTCCGTACAAAACACACCCTAAGTTACATATTCAACAATGTAATAACATTCAAAACAAAAAAATGTTACACTCCAGGTAAATTCAATTTAACCACACTAAAAACACTTTATTGGATATAACGATGCTACACAACTACAAACTTGTAGTATTAAGCAAAAAATCTTTATAGCCAACAATTGCAGATGTGGCTTTCCACAGTCAAACTAATAACATGTAAAAACTAAAATAACCCCCACAAGAACGCACATTAAGAAATGTAAATTTAAAACCCAACATAGATCTATGAAAAAAATGAACTTAAGTAATGAACAGAAAGAAAAAAAAAGTAGATACATGTAAAGCATATGTGCAGAAACCCTAGGAATGAGAGAAAAACAAAACCCTTTTTGCGCTTTTGCGTTTCTCTTTTGTGTGAGTTTATGTTCTGACTTACCCGGGAACTACGAGAGAGAAGGCGTGAATTGAACGCGCCGGCGAAGAGGGTGTGAGGGGAACTGCAGAGCAACTGAAGAAAATTAGGGGAGTGAGACCAATGTGGGTGTGGGAACAGGGTTTTATTATGTTCTCTTGCAGCTTGTTTGGATGGTTGTTAGACATTTGTTTCGTAATATATCATATCGTATTCTATTGTATTGTATCATGTTTGGATAGATTGTATTCTTTACTGTTATTCTATGATATCATACACCAGCAATATGAAAAATAAATTTGTAATATTATAAAGAAAAATTATGATATGGGATAAATTTATCATATAGAAAGGTAGGATAAATGATAAAATAAAATAATTTAATAATAGTGAAGAGTGAGATGAGAGAAAAAGACAAGATAATGACGCAATCACACCAAATCGATCGTACATAAAGTGGCACATTTCGTCGTTACGTAACGACGGATTTAACGATACGATACAATAAAATTTAAGTAACAATCAAAACAAACATTGTATTCAAAGTAACAATATGATACGATACAATAGGTAACGACCATCCAAACAAGCTGTTGGTTTCTTTTTGTAATAAGTAGGGGTTCCGACATACGAATTGTAAAATTCAAAAAAATGGTCAAAAAATTTGGGGGTGAAAATGGCATTTAAAATTTAGCTAGTGTTTGACCATAGATTTCCAAATTTGTTTTGAAAATTTTGATTTGGGTGAAGTTTGGTTTGAAGATGAAAATGTGTTTGGATATCAGTTTTCAAAATATTTTTCCCAAATTTATTTTGGAAAAACATGAAACATGGCTTATACCCACAAGTTCTAAAAACTATCACAAATACCCAATAATACCATTATCAATAACATTTATTATATTATCGCAAACCATAATCTTGAACATAAATAAATTTGGTACAAAATTATCATTTTTATAATGAACTACATGATACACTATCAGGCTGAGAAGACGAAGCAATATTGTTACGAAATAATAAATGGTGGGCTCTTTTATAAAATATAAATGTTTGGGCAATTTTTATAAAATGTAATAGTGACATTTTGGCGCTGGTTTTGGAATTTGGGATTTTGCCAATATGTAGGCAAAATCTATCGCCAAACATGTGTTTGCCAAATAAAATTCTAATTTATTTTGGCAAAATCTATGGCCAAACGGGTCCTTAGAGTTGTGTTTGGACATAAATTTCAGTTTGAGTTGTTTTTTAAGTTTTGCGAGTTATTTGAGTGAAAATTTTGAAAAATAATTTTTTGGATCAAATTTTCGAAAATTTTCAAAATGCATCTTCAAGTGAAAATTGAAAATATTATGAGCAAACGCTGATTTCGAAAAAAAAAGTGAATTTTTTTGGGAAAAAGGAAAATAAATTCTATGTCCAAACGGATTCTAATAATTTGCTTGTGGGAAACGTTGTTTCGGCGCGGAAGGATACGGTGATAATTTGATATTTGGCCAAACTTAAGAAAATAAAATTAAAAAAAAATATTTTCCAAAAAAAGTATTTTAACTTGTAATAATTTGTATTTAGCCAAAGACGTGAGAAACTTTTAATATTACAAAAATAGTTTGTGTTTGAACGATTTTTAAAAAAAAAAGTATCTGTAAACGACAAATTACCAAAGGACATCTTTAAAGTTAGACAACAACAACAACAACATAATACATAGTATTATTTCACATCGTAGGATCTGGGGAGGATAGTGTGTACGCAGACCTTACCCCTAACTTGTGAGGATCGAGAGACTATTTCCTATAGACCCTCGGCTCAGGAAAGTATAAGTACCACATTAATAAAAATATAGACAAGAAGGGACCGTACAAAAAAGCCATATAAAAGCAGAATAAAAATAACAAGACAGTAAGGTGATCAACAATGAAAGAAAATAACAGTAAGGCATAAAAACCTACTACCAACAGAAAGTGAGATGGCGTGCCAATACTACTGTTATGAACACTCTAGACTACCTACTCTACTACCCTAATCCTCGACCTCCATACCTTCCTATCAAGGGTCATGTCCACGGTTAGCTGAAGTTGTGCCATGTCTTGCCTAATCACCTCCCCCACGTCTTCTTTGGCCTGCCTCAATCGCTCCGTAGGCCCTCCAATGTCAACCCTCTCACACCTCCTCACGGGGGCTTTTGTGCTCCTCCTCCTCCTCACATGACCAAACCACCTAAGCCGCGCTTCCCGCATCTTGTCCTCAATAGGGGCCATACCCACTTTGTCGTGATTAACCTCATTTCTGATCCTATCTAACCTGGTGTGCCTGTACATCCATCTCAACATCCTCATCTCTGCTATCTTCATCTTCTGGACATGAGCGATCTTGACTAGCCAACACTCAGCCCCATACAACATCATTAGTCTGACTACCACTCTGTAGAACTTACCCTTAAGTTTTGGTGGCACCTTCTTGTCATACAAAACACCGGAAGCGAGTCTCCATTTAATCTATCCCGCCCCAATACGATGTGAGACATCTTCATCAATCTCCCATCTCCCTTAATAATAGACCCAAGGTACATAAAACTCCCTCTCTTAGGGATGAGTTGCGAGTCCAGCCTCACCTCCCCTTCCCCTCCTTGAGTCTCGCCGCTGAACTTACACTCCAAGTATTCTGTCGTGGTCTCGCTCAACTTGAAACCTTTAGATTCCAGGGTCTTCCTCTATACCTCTAATTGCGTGTTTACACCATCTCGCGTCTCTTCAATCAATACAATATCTCTGCAAATAGCATGCACCACGTCACCTCCCCTTAGATGTGGCGCGTTAGTACGTCCATCACTAGAGCAAACAATAAAGGGTTGAGTGCCGACCCTTGATGCAACCCCATTATAACCGAAAAATGGTCCGAGTCCCTACCCACCGTCCTCACTCAGGTCTTTACTCCATCATACATGTCCTTAATCAACCTTACATCGGCAACATGTACACCTCTAGCCTCCAAAAATATCCACAAAATCTCCCTCGGAACTTTATCGTACGTCTTTTCTAAGTCAATGAACACCATATCAAAGTCCTTCTTTCTCTTCCTATACTGCTCCATCAATCTCTTAACAAGGTGGATGGCTTATGTAGTCAAACGCCCTGGCATAAACCCAAACTTGTTCTCGGAAATAGACACACTCCTCTTCACCCTTAGCTCTACCACTCTCTCCCAGACTTTCATAGCATGGCTTTCTCGCGCCTTACTTAACCTGAACAACCTCACCTTGTCCCTCGAGTTCCTCATACAAACGTCTAAAAGCTGCAGTCTTGGCCGCCGTAACTTCTAGCTTTGCCTCTTTCTTAGCTAACTTATAATGCTCCCTATTCTCCATCTTCTCCTCCTCGTCTACACTTTCCACTAGCTTGAGATACGCTGCTTTCTTGGTTTCCACTTGTCCTTGCACCTCTCCATTCCATCACCAGTCTCCCTTGTGACCACCAGAGTAACCTTTTTGAGACCCCTAATACCTCTCTTGCATCTTCCCTAATGAACTGCACAGTCATGGTCCACGTAACGCTTGCGTCCCCATTACTCCTCCAAGCCCACATAGTCACCAACTTGACCCCCAACTCATGCACTTTCTCTTCTGTGAAGGCTCCCCACTTGATCCTATGTTGGCTATACATCGCTCTCTTCCTCCCAAAAAGCCTTCATTACATCCCATTAAAACCCAATAGGATTTCAAGTTGAGTGAGCTTACATTAATGGTGATTTACACGAGGGGCAAACCTATGGTACTTAGAGCTGGACTTGTGGCATTCTTTTGAGAGTGAAGAGCGCACTTCTTGATAATCCCGGTTTTGAGAGTACATTCTATATGGTGAGATGAGCTCATGAAGAGTATAGGAGAAAGAGTCTGGGATCCACAGTGACTTACGTGAGAGAGAGAAGCTCTTTGATGAATTGAGTCAACTCTTGAAGATTTGGTGTCACATTAGACCTAGTGAACTAAGAAAGTCATTGCATAATGTTGTCAATAATGCATTTGCGTTGAGGGTAATTGTTAGTCCCAATTGAAGCTTGATGAGGTCACATTTGAACAACTGAAATACTTTTTCTTTTTCTTGTGGAGGTGGGAGTTACCTTGTTTGATTGAGGACAAGCAAAAGCTTAAGTTTGGGGGAGTTGATAACTAGGGATTTTTACCTACGATTTACTCTCTTTTGCTTAGGTTTTGGGGAAAAAATGCACTAAGGTACTCCCGAAAACTAATGCAAGGTGATTAACTTGCAAGTCTTGAGTCAAATTGAGGAGAAGGGCTAAAAATAACTTAAAAAGGAGCCAAACTGGCACAGCCCACGGTCCCAGCAAAAGCGCTGAAAGCACTATTATTACGCTGCAGCGGAAGACATTCCGCTGGAGCAGAATTCTGAGGGCGACCGCAGATTGAAGTTCAGAAAGATGTGTTTTGGGCGTTTTGGAATCGCTGACAGCGCCAAACTTCCGTTGTCGCGCTTTCCTGTTCGCTGGAGCGCTCAATAATCCACTGGGAGCGGAATACCAACTTCAGAGAGTTGCCAAAAGAGGTCCTTCACAAGAGCGCGGTCATCGATAAAATTCCGCTGCCACGCTTTCCAATTCCGTTGAGGCGCTCAAGATTCCTCTGGGACGGGAAATGTGGGTCAGAGAAGTGCCAGATCAAGAACCGCGGTCCGCGCTTGGCGCTCAAAATTCTGCTGACAGCGGAACCTCTGTAGGGGCATTTTTGTCCAGTATTTTCAGTTGTGTATAAATACTTCTTTTTCTCATTTTTAGGGCATCAGAAAAATTAGGGAGCTCGTGGATAGCATCTTTTTACCTTTTTGAGTAACTTTAGCATATGGCTTTAATTTCATCTTCTACTTTGGTTTCTTCCATGAATATGAGTAGCTAGACCCATAAGCTAGGGCTGTGACCCAACCCTAGTGTGGGTATCTAATGGGTCTTCAATTTTAGGGTCTACTTGTTATTGGGTCTGTGATATTTAGTCTATTTCATGCTTAATCTATTGAATTAGTGGTTGCAAACATTGGTTCTTGCCTCTTTCACTAGGGTTGCTCTTGAGAAAGATGACCAAAGTCTAGGTAAAATAGGCTAACAAGGAATTGGGGTGAACTCAAGAGATGGATAGCCTCAATTAAGGGTAGAAACCAGAGATGGTAATACACGACTTGAACCAATTTCGCTTACTTTGTTGAAACACCCAATTAGGCTTGAGAAAGCCAATTCGGAGAAAAATCACCCAAACTACCGAGAGGTATAGGGTGAGTAATTGAGTGTGAGGTTATATCGTGAGCCCATAACCAACAAGTTTATCCTAGATTTTAGACCCCGTTAGATACTCTCCTAGGGGTAAGTTGCATCCTTAGTGCCCTTAAATACTTGATAAAAATCCCTCAACAATATAGTAGCTAGCTTAATAGTGGTAATCTTTAATATTAAAACTTAGTCTAGAATCAAAACAACCCATGTTTAGAAGAGTAATTAAGAACAATACACACTGCTAAATCAGATAGAAACTCGACTCCAACTATATAACTCCATGTGGATTTCGATCCCGATCCTATCGGGTAAAAGCTACATCGACCTTGCCTTGCCATTCTATAGTGGTATAGGTGGGCCTCGATCACTTTTTGGCGCCATTGTCGGGGAGTTAAAACGGTGTTGGCTATCTATTTGATTAGTGGTGTAGATTGTTTTTCTTTGTTTATATTTTATTAATTTGTGTGTTTCAATCGCTACAGGTACTCATGGATGACCCTCTAAACAATGATATACCGGGGGAGGAGGTAGAAGATAACGGAGATGAGGAGGTGCATCTAGTACCTCAAGCTAATAAAAGAGGCCTTCAGGCCAATGCAAATATTCCAGACCCTCCCCCGCCTCCTCCTAGAGCTTTTCCTCGTGTGCTTCCAAATGAAGGATATGCGAGTGCTATTGTGCCACCCCGAATTCGGGCGAGCAATTTTCAAATTACTAATGTCATGTTGACATTATTGGAGCAACGCAGATATTTCACAAGTGCTCCCCATCAGAATGCTTACAAACACCTTACATGATTGGTATACCTATTGGGGTAGCAAGCAAACCAACGTGTCAGAGGATGCTTTGAGGCTCAGATTATTTCCTTTCTCTCTTCGAGAGAAAACCCTGGATTGGCTTGAATGACTCCCCAATCATTCCATCACTACGTGGGATGAGTTGGCGGATAAGTTGACTGCCAAGTTTTTCTCTCCTGGACACATTGCAGCTTTGAGAGATGAGATATTGGCATTCAAGCAGGAACCAAATGAGCCCCTTCATGAGATTTGGGAGCGATACAGAACAATGGTCAAGGAATGCCCCAACAATTACATGACCGATGCTATGATTCAACAAACATTTTACCTGGGCATCAGCACGACGAATCAGTGTGTGGTCAACCAACTAGCTGTGGGAAATTTCATGAAGCTGTCTTATGATGAAGCATGCGATATTCTTGATGAAATGGCTAACACTTCGTCAGCATGGCAAAGTCGGGAAAATGTGCCCCAAGGTGACCCAAGTATGATCAACCTCCATAAAGAACTTCAAGATCATGGTCAAGCCATTACTAAGCTGAGAACAACTATGAATCAACTTGCCAAGGCACAACTTCAGCAAATCCAAGGACCAAAGAAAGTACATGCAATGGAGGGGGTCAATTTATTGGTCAACAAGAGAAGACAATGTAACCAACAAATGCAAAGCAACAATGATCAAAGTGAGCAAGTTGTGAGTGGATATAACAATGATGATTCATATGATGACCCGAATGAGGATGTGATGTATGCAAGAAATTTCCAAGGACAAAGGAACAATGCCCCAAACCAACAATGGAGATCTCAAGGGAACAACCAAAATTGTTACAATCAAGGGAAAGGAAACTAGAACAACAATAACAACTTTAGCAACTGGGGGAACAACAATCAACAATGGGGAGGCAACAACAACAATTGGAACGGGAACAATAATAGCAATTGGGGTGGAAACAGTAATCGGGGGTCGGGCTTTCAAAGGCCTCCGATGTATCAACAACCCAAAAATCCACCTCCTATTAATCCCAAGGTTAGAGTTCATTAAGCAATGATATGGGCCGGATCGAGCAAATGTTTAAACAGATGATGGAACAGAATGCGGATTCGGATGCTCAAATTGCCTCCCACACTACCTCCTTCCGATATCTTGAGGTCCAAATGGGACAAATCTCACAAGATTTGAACACTCGCCTAAATGGGGCACTGCCTAGTGACACGGTGGTGAACCCTAAGGGTGGGAACAACAACAACACTGGACATGCAATGGCGGTGATCACAAGGAGTGGTCGAGGTGGTGAAGCTAGTTCTTCCAAGCAAAAAAGGGTTGTTAGTGATGATGATTATATGCAACAAGATGATGTTCCTATTGAGGTTGAGCAAGTGATTGAAGAGCTGATGAATGGTGAAGTGAGAATTGACATCAATGACAATGAGGAGGAAACACAAAATGACGTGAACCCGTCTAGGAAACACGTAATTGACATACCTGAACCGGTTGTGCCAAAAGCCAAGGCCCCATTGCCTAGGCCTCCTCCTCCTTATCCTCAAAGATTGGCGAAACAGAAGAATGAGAATCAGTTTAAGAAGTTCATAGAAATGATGAAGAGTTTGTCTATCAACGTACCCTTAGTTGAGGCCCTTGAACAAATGCCCGGGTACGCCAATTTTATGAAAGACTTGGTGACAAATAAGAGGTCCATGGAGTGCGAGACAATCAAGATGACCCACCAAGTTAGTGCAATTGTGCACTCAATGGAACCCAAGCTAGAGGATCCCGGAGCATTCATTATCCCTTGTACCATTGATAGTGCGGATTTTTCAAAGGCACTATGTGATTTGGGTGCTAGTATCAATTGGATGACTTACTCTGCCTTTAAAACTTTGGTAATTGGCCAACCGAGGGCAACTTTGATGAGACATCAAATGGAAGATAGAACAATGAAGCGACCCCTAGGTATCACTGATGATGTTCTCGTGTTGGTCGACAAATTAATCTTGCCTGCGAATTTTGTGATATTGGATTGTGAAGTCGACTATGAGGTGCCAATTATATTAGGAAGACCTTTCCTCGCAACGTGGAAGGCTTTGGTAGATGTGGAGGTCGATGAGCTCACCTTCAGGGTGGGTGATGAAAAGGTCGTTTTCCATGTATGAAAATCAATGTGACAACCGAATAGTATGGAGGTGTGCTATTTTATGGATCTAGTCACTGAGGTGATAATTGATGAGACAAGCTCAATGATCAATGTGGAATATCCCATGGAAGCGGTCTTATTGAACCATGAAGATATTGTGACGGATGGCTTGGTTGAGTGTACTAATTCATTGCAAGGCATGAGATCCTATTCTTATGGACCCCGCAAGCTATCTTTGGATTTGTAAAATCGGAAGACTCCACCGATGAAGCCCTAAATCGAGGAGACACCAACCTTGGAGTTGAAGCCTCTTCCACCTACCCTTATGTAGGAATTCTTAGGCCCTGCTTCTACTTTACCTGTTATACTTTCTGCTTGCTTAACCCAAGTGCAGGTGAACTCAACTCTTGAACTGCTCCAAATAAGAAAGAAGGCAATTGGTTGTACCCTAGCTGACATTCGACGCATAAGCCCCGCCTTCTGCATGCAAAAAATCAGTCTTGAAGATGATGCAAAACCGTCCGTAGAACATCAACGGAGGTTGAAAGAGGCAATATAAGAGGTGGTAAAGAAGGATATTATCAAGTGGCTTGATGCTGGGGTCATTTATCCAATCTATGATAGTGCTTGGACATCACCAGTGCAATGTGTTCCCAAAAAGGGTGGTATGACTGTGGTTAAAAATGAAAAGAATGAGCTGATTCCCACTCGGGCCGTGACTAGCTGGAGGGTTTGTATAGATTACAGGAAACTGAACAAGGTGACCCGAAAGGATCACTTTCCATTTCCATTTTTGGACGAGATGCTTGATAGACTTGCTGGGCGGGCCTTCTATTGTTTCTTGGATGGGTATTCAGGCTACAACCAGATTCTTATAGCCCTAGAAGATCAAGAGAAAACAACCTTCACCTGTCTCTACGGGACATTTTCTTTTTCAAGGATGCCATTCGGTTTTTGCAATGCACCCGCCACATTCTAGCGGTGCATGATGGAAATTTTCACGAATATGGTAGAGGACTTATTGGAACTCTTCATGGACGACTTCAGTGTGGTCGGTGGCTCATTTGAGGAGTGTTTGCAAAATCTTTATAAAGTTCTCGCCCGGTGTGAAGAAACCAACATTGTGTTGAATTGGGATAAATGCCATTTCATGGTTGAGGAGGGCATTGTCCTCGGCCATAAAATCTCAAGAGATGGCATTGAAGTGGACAAATCCAAGATCGAAGTTATCTCCAAGTTGCCTCCTCCGACTTCCATCAAGGGAGTCCAAAGTTTCCTTGGGCATGCGGGATTTTACCGGAGATTCATTAAAGATTTTTCAAAAGTGGTAAATCCCCTATGCATGATTATTGGAGAAGAACGCCACGTTTGAGTTCAATGAGGAATGTATGAAAGCCTTTGAATTGTTGAAGTATAAGTTAACTACCACTCCGATAATCACCGCAACAAATTGGAGCTCTCCCTTTGAGCTCATGTGTGACTCAAGTGACGTGGCAGTGGGAGCGATCTTGGGCCAACGGGTGAACAAAATATTTCATCCCCTATATTATGCAAGAAAAACCATGAATGATGCCCAAGTTAACTATACCGTCACGGAAAAGAAATTGTTGGCTATTGTATTTGCAATGGAAAAATTTAGGCCCTATCTCATGGGCGCCAAGGTGATTGTGCACACCAATCTCGCGGCGCTACGGTACTTGATGACGAAGAAGGATTCCAAAGCTAGGCTTATGAGGTGAGTCTTGTTGCTCCAAGAATTTGATCTTGAAATTGTTGATAGAAAGGGAAACAAAAATCAAGTTGCCGATTATTTGTCCCGGTTAGAGGAGAAAGGAAGACCAAAAGATGGTCTTGCGATCAATGATACCTTTCCAGACGAGCAACTCCTTTTAGTCTCCATGCATGACATGCCTTGGTTTGTGGACATCGCCAATTTTCTTGTTGCCAGTGTTGTCCCGCGTGAGCTCTCTTCTAACAAAAGGAAGAAGCTTAGATGGGACAACTTGGATTACTATTGGGATGAGCCGTACTTGTTTAAAATTTGCAATGATGGAGTTATTTGTCGGTGTGTCCCCGAGGAAGAACACCAAGAAATGACCCGAAGTTGGATCTTGGTCTATTTGAGATTGTTCCTTTTAATCGTAATCAAAGATGTTTTCTTGTCTCTCGTTTCTTTTCTAAAAAAAAAAGACAAACTCCAGTGAACCCCTTTCCTCCCATTCATTTCCCTTTGAAAGAAGTCAAAATAAAAAAAGAATCTAACGCTCTAGTCGAATTGAAATGACCATTCTTGATTCTTGTCATTCCTCGCCCTACGGTGGTCATAACGGTGGGGGAAAGGACAACTTCTAAAGTTCTAAGTTGTGGTTTTATTGGCCAACTTAAAGATGTGAGTGAATTGGTGAAGATATGCAACGAGTGTCAAAGAGCGGGTGGCATATCAAAGAAGGATGAAATGCCCCCTCACAATGATCCTTGAAGTGGACATATTTGATGTGTGGGGCATAGACTTCATGGGCCCTTTTGTTAGTTTGTGTGGTAATACCTACATTCTTGTGGTAGTGGATTATGTATCAAAGTGGGCCGAGGCCGTGGCTTTTCCCAACAATGAATCTCGGAGTCTAGTTGCTTTTCTCAAGAAGAACATTTTCACATGATTTGGGACACCTTGGGCAATCATAAGTGACGAAGGGTCTCATTTTTGTAATAGGGACTTTGATACGTAGCTTGCCAAATATAGGGTAAATCACAAAGTTTCCACTCCTTACCATCCTCAAGCTAGTGGGAAAGTTGAAGTTTCAAATCGGGAAATCAAGAACATCTTGTCCAAGACTGTGAATGCTAATAGGACCGATTGGTCAAGAAAGCTTGACGACGCACTATGGGCATAAAAGACTGTATTCAAGACCCTGATCCGTATGTCCCCGTACCGGTTGGTGTATGGTAAAGCATGCCACTTGCTAGTTGAGTTGGAGCACAAGGCATTATGGGCTTTGAAAAGGTTGAATTTGGATTGGGACACTGCAGCAAATCTCCGTGTTGATCATCTTAATAAGGTTGACGAGTTTAGGTTTCATGCTTACTCAAGCTCTTCATTGTATAAGGAGAAAATGAAGTATTTTCATGAAAAGTATGCCACGAACCAAGAATTCAAAGTGGGCAATTTGGTATTACTCTTCAAATCCTGGATGCCTCACTTTCCGGGCAAGCTCAAATCAAAATGGAGTGGTTCATTCGAGGTGGTGTTGGTCACACCTTTTGGTGCCCTTGATCTAAAGAACAAAAATGGTGAAATTTTTCGTGTGAATGGGCATCGAGTCAAGAACTACTTGGGTAAGTTTGAGGATAGCCACATGGTGGCTTTGTTAAAGTTCAATTGATCATGGTAATCTGCGTCGTGCCGCGACGTTAAATTAGGCGCTTCTTGGGAGGCAACCCAAGTGTTTTTTCTTTCTTTTTGTTTCTTCTTCTTAGATTAGATTTTCTTGAACTAAACTGTTTGTGAGATTTGTGTAGGACTTGGTTGATGCAGTGCATGAACATATTCTGGAAAATGGGATAAGGTTGCACAAAACCGTTGTCGTGTTCAAATTCCGCGATCAGCGGTATCAATTACGCTGGGGCGATTTAAGTTCCGCGGCAACGGAAGGATGGAACACAAATAACATGCTCTCTGAAGTTTGTTCCGCTGCAGCGTCCATAATTCCGCTGACAGTGGTCTCTTTCCGCTGCAGCGGTCAAAATTCCGCTGACAACAGAAATGTTCAAGCCCAGCTCTTCTAAAAGCAAAAAGCACGGTCAGCGGTGAAATTTCGCTGCCGTGCAAGGTGAGTCGGTGTGGGGTCCCAGGTTTAAGTATAAATATAGGGGGACCTCATTCTTTTACCCTTTTCTCACTTTTTCATCTCAGATCCCTCTTTACTGTTCATATCACCACCCACTGTGCATCTAAGCTCCACTATTCTAACAAGTTAGCATCCTACGTAGAATCTAACAATGGTATGTTCAAATTCTTAATTCTAATTGTAAATTTTCATATTTTTGTGTGTTTCTTCTTAATTGTATCTTTTTAAAATGGGGTATTATATACCTAATTCATGAGCATGTTTCACCAAGTGGGTAATAATCAATGGGTAGTGAATTGTTGTTGCCTAGTAGGGTCTAGGGTTTTCAATTTCAAGTACTTCATGTCTAATTTTGTAAGATTGTTAAACCTTAGTTCTTGAAAAAGCTGTTAGTGTGCATCCTATTTGAATTCTGCTGCAGCGGACCATAAATTCGCGGTCAGTGGATTGTTCAGTGCGTGGAATTTTTTCATGGACATTTCCGCTGCAGCAACCAAAATTCCGATGATAGCAGTTGGGTTTTTCGCTGCAGCGGTCACTTTTCCGCTGATAGCGGAATTGATATTCAGAGAAATGCAAAAACCAATTTTGCGACCGCGTTTGTTTTTCCGCTATAGCGGTGTGACTTCCGCGACCGCATCCATTTTTTCACGGTCGGCAGTTTGCAACTTCAGAGAGTGGGTATTTTGATCCCCACCATCGCTGCATCGACCATTTTTCCGCTGACAGTGGTTTTCATTCCGCTGCAGCAGTCACTTTTCCGCTGACATCGACTTTTGTTCTGTGTGCATCTGATTTTCTTCTCTGCAACATATATATCTGTGCTTTAATTGGGTAATTGTATACCATATACTAATGATCTTCATTGACATGTTGGCAGACAATGGTTAGATCAAGAGGTGCCTCAGACAAACAACATAGGAGAGGGGATTCCTCTCGGGGTCGTGGTAGGGGTAAACAACCAGCAGCACCCCTGGGCCTGAGAAAGATTATAGGAAACAAAACAACACTCTGGAGGCCAACTCCCGACCCCTCAGAGTCCAGTGAATATGTCTCCTACCGGGGGATTTTAGAGGGGGATAGTGGTGCATCCCAGGCAGAGTCTCAGTCCCAACCTAGGCGTCTTGTCAACGAGCCTACAACATCAGGATCTTTAGATAGCTTGGGTTTGTTTAGTGACTCTTCTCCTCCTCAGGCCACCGGTGCAGCAGTTCCATCTACCACACTTGCCTCAATTAATCTTGACAGTTCTGACGAGTCACCAGATGATGGCAGGGGTGGTGATACACAGACACATGGAGGGGGGGAGGGGTTACGTAGGACCCGGAATTCGGCAGTGTGGCACGATCGCTTTTTTTTTTCGAACCAGCTTATCACAAGTTCAGAGAGTGGTGGCCTTAGAGGTCACTTGTTCTGGAGAGACCATTCATCGAGAGGGACCTTCTACCCCACAACCCGAACGTCAAGAGGCAATTCAACGAAAGGGTGGGGTGGAAATTCTTCACCATCAATGTTCAAGAAGACAACAAATTCGTGGTAAAGGAATTCTATGCCAATGTTGCCCACATAAAAAAGGGAACATACTTGACCCAAGTTCGGAACAAGAAGGTTTTGTTCAATGGCGAGACACTCAACGATTATGCTGGTTTTGATCATGAAGATGAGACCCAATACATGAAGAAGGTGGATTTGGGTGATTTAGCTCGCCCGTGGTTGGCCTCCATTATTGCTATTCCTAGGAATGCTCCGTCTTGGTTGACACCAGGGGCTACTATCTTCAGAAACACACTCAGTTTTGAGGCTAAGGGATGGGCAACTTTTATGTTTAGCAAGATTGACACCATTTTGCACGACAGTGACATGCCTATTTCATGGGCTCTTATTGTGGGGGAAATCATGGCAGGGTTCCCGATCAACGTCGGGAATATCATGGAGAGGGTTATTAACAGAACAGTCTAGAAGAATGAGCACTCCTATCCCTTCCCCAACTTTCTCACTATGTACTTTCAGGATCAAGGAGTCGAGAGAAGGGAGTTTGATATAAAGGTAAAACCAAAGTTGGCATTCTCCTGGTACATCTTGAAAGGCCCAGACAACCCCAAGGCCAAGAGCAAAGCCACCACTTTTACTGCTGCTGAGACCTCCACTGTTGCTGAGACTTCCACTACTGTTGAGGGGTCCTCTGCTGCTGCCCTCCCGGAGCCTTCCTCTGGTCCTTCTATCGCCATTCCTACATTAGTGTCCACCTCTTCCACATACCCTCAGACTGCTCTGAGGGTGTCTCAGACATTGGCATGTATCAACAACTGGATGCAGGTAGCTTCTTCAAAACTAACTGACCTTTTCACTGCCGTTGCAGCCCAGTCAGCTCCAACACAGATTCAGTTGCCTCCAACATTGGAGGAGACCTTGAGGAGTTTGGTTGATAACCAAAAGAAGATTTTGGAGACCTTGGACAACACATGGGAAGGAAATCCATTCCTTGGGGAAGGCTGTGAAGAAAATGAAGATGAGTCAGGATGAGTTGAAAAAGAGTCAGGTTGCAATGCAGAAGACTCAAGATGATCTGAAGAAGGAGGTAGCAAAGCTCACAGCAGCGGGGGACATCCCCCTTGATCTACTGATAGGAGAGCCTGCCCCTGCAGATCAGGCAGCACAGGTTCTAGAGCAGGAGGTTACCTCAGCACCAGTGTGGAGAGGAGTCATTCCTCGGACCGATGAAATGGATATCCAACTAGAGGAGCCAACGGGAGAGGCCTCTTCCCAGCCACAGGACCCTGCTCTAGTGACTGCCACTGATCCTTCCACCACAACTGACCCGACCCCGATGCAAGGCATCCTAGGGAGTTTTCTATTACTCTCTCACCCTTTCCCTATTCTATATTTTCGCATTTAGCATTGAGGGCAATGCTAAATTTTATTGGAAGGGGGGGGGGGGGTCTATTGGTGATTCAAACATTCAGATATTTTGGTTTGTAATAACTCCTAATACTGCTTTTCTTTTCTTTATTTGCATTTCTAGTACTTAATTTCCGTACTTTTGGTTTGTTTTATCTTTGGTAATGTATATATTAAGTTTCCCTTCTCATGTATATATTCATTCCCCTTGATGTGTATTCGTCTTAATCCCCTATTGTACATATTCATTTTTACTTTCCGTACTTTTACTTTATAACTTCTTTTATTATTTTCCTTTATAGTTTAGTTTCTTATTTCTTTTAGTAGCTTCTTTTTGAACTTATAACTTCTTCTTTACTTTTTCTTTATCAATAATCCCTTGGTTTTCTTAAGGCCACGGTCCTTTCCAAGGGTGGAAATTGTGTGAACTGGGTGTCTCTTCCTTACGACGGACGGTGTAATGACCTTCTTAAGGGATTGAGTCTCTTTTTTCGTTTTGTTTTTGTTTTTCCTTTTTATTTGGTAGTAATGAATAAAATGTGACTCGAGTAAGCTTCACTTGGCACCAACATATTTACCTGACCTCATGGTTAGAGACAAAGTGTAGACGAGTCTAGCTCTAGCTGTGACCCTTAGAATCTTGAGTTGTCTAAAATTGTCGTCAAGTGGTGTTTATAGCCATATGTGAGTTTTCAATCTAAGCCGAGGTTTTTTTAGGCCCTTGACTCTATGCTCTTTAACAATCCTGTGGCTTAAGAGGTGAGGTTTGAATTGCATATTCCAAGTGCCGTGCCAGAAAGTCTAGAACTGCTCCAAGTGTTTTTCTAGACGAAATTTTAAGTAAAGCTTGACTTGAGAAGTGATTATAGGCTCTCCTTGATTCCCTTTTGAAATTAAAGACTTCCATAGCCTACCATGATAGTATCCTTAGTCAACCCCTTTTGAGCCTAATCCTGTTTGTTCAAAAACCACGTTACAAACCTTCATCCGTTCTATAATGACCCTCTCTTGGCACCCACTCTTTCCTTGAGCACTCACGATGAACAATAGTCAAAATCAAAAGTTTGGGGGAGAGACGAGGAAATTCTAAGTGATGAAAGGAATTGTTGAAAAAGGAAAGGCCAATAAAAGGTTGAAAATCCAAAAAGAAACAAGTCAAAAAGAAAAGTAAAGGTTGAAAGGACTCAATGAAACAAAGTTGAAAAGGCTTGGAATGATGAAAGAAGGAGAAAAATGAGCCTCAATTAAAAGAAAGAGTGACAATGAGTCTCTCTAAGTTCTCAAGGAAGAGAAAATGACTCAAAGAGTCAAGAAAAACATGAGCCAAAGTGTGAAAGTGGAGTGCTTGAAAAAAATGTTCTATCATAGTTCATTATGCACAAATTTGATCCAAAAAGCCTTCATTACATCCCATTAAAGCCCTATAGGATCTCAAGTTGAGTGAGATTACATTAGTGGTGATTTACACAAGGGGCAAGCCTATGGTACTTAAAGCCGGACTTGTGGAATTCATTTGATAGTGAAGAACACACTTCTTGATAATCCCGGTTTTGAGAGTACATTCTATATGGTGAGATGAGCTCATGGAGAGTATAGGAGAAAGAGTCTGGGATCCACAGTGACTTACGTGAGAGAGAGAAGATCTTTGATGAATTGAGTCAACTCTTGAAGCTTTGGTGTCACATTAAACCTAGTGAACTAAGAAAGTCATTGCATAATGTTGTCAATAATGCATTTGTGTTGAGGGTAATTGTTAGTCCCAATTGAAGCTTGACGAGGTCACATTTGAACAACTGAAATACTTCTTCTTTTTCTTGTGGAGGTGGGAGTTACCTTGTTTGATTGAGGACAAGCAAAAGCTTAAGTTTGAGGGAGTTAATAACTAGGGATTTTTACCTACGATTTACTCTCTTTTGCTTAGGTTTTGGGGAAAAAATGCACTAAGGTACTCCTGAAAACTAATGGAAGGTGCTTAAATTGCAGGTCTTGAGTCAAATTGAGGAGAAGGGCTAAAAATAACGTAAACAAGAGCCAAACTTGCATAGCTCAGGGACCCAGCAAAAGCGCTGATAACACTATTATTACGCTACAACGGAAGACATTCCGCTGGGGTGGAATTTTGAGGGCGGGCAAGGATTGAAGTTCAGAGAGATGTGTTTTGGGCCTTTTGGAACCGCTGACAACGCCAAAATTACGTTGCCTCACTTTCCTGTTCGCTGGAGCGCTCAATAATCCGCTGGGGGCGGAATACCAACTTTAAAGAGTTGCCAAAAGCGCGGTCAATGATAAAATTCCGCTGCCGCGCTTTCCAATTCCGCTGAGGTGCTCAAGATTCCGCTGGGAGCGGAAATGTGGTTCAGAGAAGTGCCAAATCAAGAATCGCAGTCCGCACTTATTATTGCACGGCCGCGTCCGTGGAAGCTATGCTGCTGGGGCGCTCAAAATTCCGAAGACAGCGGAACCTTCGTAGGGGCATTTTCTTCCAGTATTTTCAGCTGTGTATTAGGGCATCAGATAATTTAGGGAGCTCGTGGACAACATCTTTTTTACCCTTTTGAGTAACTTTAGCATAGATTTTACGCTTAATCTTAGATTTTATCTTTGTAATCAATATTTATGGCTTTAATTTCATCTTCTACTTTGATTTCTTCCATGAATATGAGTAGCTAGACCCATAAGCTAGGGTTGTGACCCAACCCTAGTGTGGGTATCTAATGGGTATTCAATTTTAGGGTCTACTTGTTATTGGGTCTATGATATTTAGTCTATTTCATGCTTAATCTATTGAATTAGTGGTTGCAAACACTAGTTCTTGCCTTTTTGACTAGGGTTGCTCTTGAGAAAAAAGACCCAAGTCTAGGTAAAATAGGCTAACAAGGAATTTAAGTGAACTCAAGAGATTGATAGCCCCAAGTAAAGGGTAGAAACCAGAGATGTAATGCCTGACTTGATCCAATTTTGCTTGCTTTGTTGAAACACCTAATTGTTAGGCTTGAGAAAGCCAATTCAGGCAAAGTCACCCAAACTACCGAGAGGTATAGGGTGAGTAATTGAGTGTGAGGTTATATCATTAGCCCATAACCAAAAACTTTATCCTAGATTTTAGACCCCATTAGATACTCGCCTAAGGGTAAGTTGCATCCCTAGTGCGCTTAAATACTTGATAAAAATCCCTCAAAAAATTGTAGCTAGCTTGATAGTAGTAATTAGTATTAAATCTTAGTCTAGAATCAAAACAACCCATGTTTAGAAGAGCAATTAAGAACAATAGACACTGCTAAATCGGATAGAAACTCGACTCCAACTATATAACTCCCTGTGAATTTCGATCCCGATCCTATTAGTGACTTTAATTAAATTAATTTAATAAATTATTTCTTCTTTATATGAGATTTCGTAGGATGTGCACAAATAAAGAGTTGAGAAGACAGTAAAAAAGGTCATGGAGAAAAGGAGAAGGAGCAACGTTCTGATGGTTAAGTTCTCTTTTGAAATTAATAATAGTTTTCTAATTAATTTCATCTACCTACATGCAATGTTTGAAACCCAATCTCATCTTCTCCACATTAATTAACATTTAAAGAAATTCACAATACACGGGCACAACTAGGGGTGGCAATTTGAGCCCAAATCCATTTAACCCGCCTAACACGTCCATGGTTGGGCTACTCATTGACTCGCCCATTTTTTAACTCAGTCCATCTTGATCCAACTTGTCTTAGCCCATTTAAAGTTGGGATAATTTTTAGCCAAATTTCTCTATGAGTAACTTTTGGTAAAATATCTTTAAAATAAATTATTTTGTTTGATATGTTGTACATGACTATAACAAAGGGAAAGAAGTCTTGTTTGATAAATCAAATAATTTATAAAAAAATAATACACATTAATTAAAGCTTGGTTAGAGTTGGGTGGGTTGGGCTATGACCCAAATTTTAGTCCATCTTAACCCAACACATATCAACCCAAGTCATTTTGGACGGGTCATTGTCTTAACCCATTTTGACACACCAAAAATCAGCCGAACCTGCCCATTTGATACCCTAGGCACAACCAATACTCTGAAAGTTCTTTTGGCCACCACAAGTGCACTATCATTGTAACACCACGAAATATTTCAAAGTATTTAAATGTTATTAAGAAGATTGGTGTGTGCTAATTATATTAATTTGCGTATTAACGAGGGTTAATGATATAAAGTATACCACTTAAAAATGATAATAGGTGTACGCAACGAATTAAAAGTGATTTATTGTGGAGGAAGAGTCTTAAGACCAAGCCAAGTTGGAAACTCTATGATGGACTAAAGTTTCGAATAAATTTGCACAAGATTATACCTTAAATGAGCACAACTCCCATGATATATAGAGTTATTTTGGTGAATGACCTATCAAATGAATTATCTATGTGTCTAGTTTCTAATGCTTCAAATTGTTTGTCATTTGGACATTTCTACGAGGAGTTATGATCTTTTTATTGAAGGGTAACACAACAGCTACGCAGATACGCGAGTCCTGCATAGCATACACAACATACATAGAATGTGTAGGCAAATCCAGAATCTGCCAATTGAAGAGAAATAGAAGGCCACCATGCGTAACCTTTGCGTAGCCTATGCAGGGGGCTACACACCCATCATACCTCTTTTTAAAGTGTTGAAACAAGAGGTTTATAGAGAGAAAGAGTTAGTGCTTCAACTTGGAATTGATTTCTAGAGAGAGCTCTTCCACCATGTATACACTTTAAAGTAAGTTTCTTTGGTAAAAGAATAATTATATAACATCATTTGATGTTAACACTAACATTATTATGGACCAAATTCAAAGGAAATGGGTTGAATCTTCAAGAACACCAAAAATAGAAATAGTGAGATTCTTCTACCAAGAGGTAATTCCTTTACTTGAGCTTCATATATAATGAAATATTGGAGTATGGGTAACATATTTTTGAAGTTTATCTGTAGTAATAATGAAGTACTACAAGAACATTAATAGTGGGTCTTGCACATGATATTTTGGACAAAGAAGAAGATAAATACTGATGAATTGACATAAATGGAATTGTTTTGAGTTTCTAATGATTTCAATAAATTTGATAACTTAATTGATGAACAAATTGAAGTGGGAATCACCATTTGGATAAGAAACAACACCTGTTCTTGAATTGGATGTTTTTGAACCTAAGGTTTTGTTGGAGAAGACAATGAATATTGACTTGATAATGTTGAGTAATTAACATAGTATCGTTAGCAACTACAAATGATTATTAAATGATAAGAATGAAATTGTATAGATTAATGGATGAAGATATCGGATAATCTGAACTAGTTGGTTTGTAGTGGACTTGTGGAGCCTAAATGGTTGTTTATGAATCTTTTTATTTTTTTATGCAGTTGGATATATAATGGTAGATATTGAATTATTGACGATATTTGAGAATTTTAATCAATCAGAGCGTTATAGTATTATTTGGGGCTTGAAGTTTTAGGTAAGTTGATTAAGACTTACTCTTCTTGACGGATTCTCTCTACAAGCATATTTTGAGTTAAGACGTGCTATTATTTATAAATGTGCATCCGCACTTGTGTGGACAAGCGGGGAGGATGTCACCATATGTTTCTACGTTTGTTACTTATGAAGTGTCATGTAATTTTTGTAAATAATTTACTTTCTAAACTTGTTGGCAAAATGACACGGAAGGAAAACGTTATAAGTTTTATTAAAACTTATATCTTGATAAAAGTATTTGTTGAGTACTAAAGATGTGTTTTCATGAAAAAGTATATCTTTTGAAATTTGAACAATGGAGTAGAACTTGTTGTATCCTTAAAATATTGATATTAAATTACTATAAGGCTTTAACATGAAAAAAGGTTATTCATTTGATTTTGTTCAAATTGTTTGGATTGGCTATTTGTCACGACCCAAAACCGGTTCAGGTCGTGATGGCACCTAACGGCGAGGTTAGGCAAGCCAACGTACAACTATAACAATAAAAGTGCAGAATATAATAGCGATATGAGGTAAGGCCGTAGATACAAGCTGAACCACAGCTAGGCCAAATATATGCAACCCCAAATTACCAACATAACTACAACAAGTGTGTGCCAGGACTAATGTCACAGTATCAACGGGCGGCTACATACATACAATGACAGAAATACATATGCCAAAAATATACAAGCCGCAGTCTGGAACAAAAGACTGAGCAAAATGAAACTAGAAGGCTCCAAAGGTGCTGTCAGGATGACGCCAAGAAGACAGCTCACCGTATGGGGCGACACCGCGATCAATACCTATCAGCAGACGGACGAACTTTAACACCTGCACAATTAAGTGCAGAAAAAGATAGTGTAGCATGAGTACATATAATCAAATATGTACCCAGTGAGTATCCCGTCTAAACTCGTAAA
>ML287352.1:446-19888 GCA_005239495.1 Nicotiana undulata
CTCCTGTATTAGAAATTGGAAACTTAAAACTTCAGTATTATTTCTCAGTTGTATTGATGTTAGTAGTTCATGACTGCGTGACTCCAGATCCTAGATTGATTGTTGGTGCTTATTTCTTCTGTTAGACTGTTTTCAACTGATTAAAAATTTCCGTATTTCTATGAGTTGAGCCAAAAATGAGTAAATTTCTCTAGTAAATGAATTGAGTATTGTTGTAACGGTTGGCTAGCATGGTTCCACGACAGGCGCCATCACAACCCGGATGCGGCTCGTGACAAAACTGCTCCATTAATTAGACCCCAAAATTAATTATGGTATATAATTGGTAATTTGGTATACGAAGTGTAGTTAACTCTAACCTTAAACATTAAGGGTAATAATGTTTCAAATGTGGTATAGGAAGGTAAAAATTCCATTTATATATGTGCTTTATGCAAGTCACTGAATTGATACCTATTTAAAAAGTTTGAAAAGAAAGACATATGGAAGATAATATATGCTAACTAAATTTAAAAAGAAAGATATCAAAAAATAAAATAATTCAACCAATAGATTAAACTATATATATTATTCTCTTATGAAAATTTTAATTATAAAATAAAATTCATAATTCTAATTTGAAAATAAAAGGAGAAAAAAATAATTTTATTTTACGTATAACACAAAATAACAACTATTAAAAATATCGGTTGATTTTTTAAAGAAATAATTTAAAAGGCTTCTTTATTAAGGTATTTATATCTAAATACTTAAACCAAATAATGAAAAGAAATGAAAAATAAAAAAGAAATAGAAAAATAAAGGAATGCTGGAGTAAGGATTCGAACCCAAGACCTCAAGGCCAAATCTAACTTTTCAACTACTCCTTAACCATTGCACCACCCAACACATATATGTATGATGCAGTTCTTTAATGCGTTATATAATAACGCGGTTCTTTAATGCGCTATACATATTTAACGCGATTTTAAACCGCGCTATACTTTAACGGAAAAAACACTGTTAAAGTATAGCACGGTTTAAAACCGCGTTATATATAGAATGGTCACTTATTTTTTTTTTACACATATTTATGTCACACTTTTCCAAAAAGACCACCATTGGGTTCCAGGCTCTGCTCTATGGGGCTGAGTGTTGGCCAGTCAAGAACTCCCACGTGCAGAAGATGAAAGTAGCAGAGATGAGGATGTTGAGATGGATGTGTGGGTGTACGAGGAGTGATAAGATTAAGAATGAAGTTATCCGAGACAGAGTGGGAGTATCTTCTGCGGAGGACAAGATGCGGGAGTCGAGGCTGAGATGGTTCAAACATGTTAAGAGAAGAAGCATTGATGCCCCTGTTAGGAGGTGTGAGAGTTTGGCCATGGCGAGTTTGAGAAGAGGTCGAGGTAGGCCTAATAAGTACTGGGGAAAGGTGATTAGACAGGACATGGCGCTGCTTCACCTTACTGAGGACATTACCCTTGATAGGAAGGTGTGGAGGTCGAGAATTAAGGTAGAAGGTTAGTGGGTAGTTTTTAGTTGCTCACCGATAGTCTTAGTAGCACGCATGTCCCTTCATATTCCTAGATTTTTTATTACGTTATGTGATTTTGTTCGCCTCAGGTATTGTATCCCTTGTTGCTAGTATTCGGTACTACTTATCCTTTATCTCTCCATTTTCTTCTCTCTTTCCTCTTTCTTCATTTCTTGCTATCCACTTCTTCTTATTAACTTTTCTGAGCCGAGAGTCTATTGGAAACAGTCTCTCTACCTGTTAGGTAGGGGTAAAGTCTGCGTACAGACTATCCTCTCCAGACGTGGGAACATACTGGGTTAGTTGTTGTTGTTAGTTATGTGAAAAAAGAGATCGACTAATTGCCAACTTGATTTCTCCAAGTTCAATGAGCAGGTTACATTTTATTTCTTTTTGTAGTTATTTCACCATCAAACGTCAATTCATCAAAACTATAATGTGTAATTTGTCTTAGGCCAAACGAAAGAAAAGAACAAAAAATGCAGTATAATATTACTTTATTAAGTGTAATAAAGTTTGTTTGTACGCTTGCGAGTGGGATGTAATTTTTTTCATGATTACGTCTACTTTGCAATCATGAAAACATGCTTAGAAGCTAACAAACTGATTTGTCTGAAAGTGCACGTTGAATTCACCTATATTACTATTTAACAATTAACAATCATCATTTATTACAACCGTATTTATTTGTTTTTGTGTCATTCTCATATATACTTGAGAACACCTACAATTATTGTATATTGAATACAAGTTGAGTTATGGATACTGATTACGACTCGATTTACTGATGTATAATTTCGTTAGGCCTCAATGATATTTTGTGGTAGTTATACATCATATTACCATCCGAACGGATCTAGCAAGGGATTTTTTTTTATTGAACTCCAACTTTATGCGTTTAGGATGTGATGGGTTCTGCTCTCCCCCCAAGAGGCACACATGTGAGTTCTTGTTGAGTTGTACTTAAATCAATTTTGATGATTAACAAATAGTCCTTAACGAATTACATCCCTGAAAATATGTGATGAATTAATAAATAGAGTTGATGGCTTGTTAAGTAGATATCAAAGAACCAGACTTTCTTGATGCATGTCGATCAGGAACTGAGACCGATTCCTATTGCAAGTAAGATTCTTCCAGCCTTATGGAAGAATTGATTTTGTGGGCTACAAATATTGTATTAGCTGGAATAATTCGTGGTCAACAAATATTCAATTAATTGATACACTTGCCAAAAGGGAAAAGACATGTGAATTTGGAGACATTTTAGGAAACCAAGGCTTATTAGGATTGTTTTTCTTAACCGATTTCTTCTAGGTTTTGGAGAAAAAGTTAGAGAAGTATTTCGGCACGACTCCATGCTTATAAAAGCAACACGTTAATGCTATTCTCTCTTACACTATTGCATGCAATTACAAAGAAATGAAGAATTATCCACGACAAATAGCAAACAAAGCAAGAAGGTGCTTTCACAAATTCAAGTTGCACTACCGAAGAACTTGGTCCTGAAGATGAAGTTGTTAAGTTCTTTAGTTGTTGAGTCTTAATTCAATGTTCTTAAATTATAACCTATTTTACTTTTAAGAAGTGTATTCATAGGTTATCAAATTCTGAAAATTTTGTTTTGCTTTCTAGGGTTATGGTCTTGAAAATTTAGCTACAGTCGAGTTGATTATAGGAGTTAAGGTGCTAGAGTTAGTTCCTTTGCTGTTTCTTCCTTCCTATCCCATCTATCTATAAGAGTTGCTTGATTCGCCCCCATCTTTAATAGGACTGGACTAAATTCGGGCAGATCTCCGTCCCATTTCACGGATGCATCGCATTGAGAATTGACTCGTTGGATTAACCACTTAGACGGAGAGTTCCCCGTATTCCATATCATTGACAACTGAAATAGATCTGAGTTTGTAACCTAAAATCGAGTTGATTGTGGGGATTAAAGTACTAGAGTTTATATCCTTTCAATTATTGAGTTGTTACCTAAAATCGCTTTTATCGTCTAGTTAAGTGTGGGAAAAATCCCACACGAGTAGCTCGTAATTTTTACTACCTTTAGCAAGGAGGTTTTCCATGTAAAATTACTTGTGTCCTTTATATTTAGCATTACTTTCTGTTTGGTACCCGAAATCTACATTGAAGGACCAGGTTGTTTAATATGTAAAATCTAGTAAGATATAATTCACCCTCTCATCTCCTCTTGTGTCTAGGTGCACTCTAAAATACTACTTAGTATCAGAGCAAGTTCTTTGGAAATTCGGCTGCACCACCAAGTGTACAAAAAGGTCAATCAACCACAAGACCACCATTGTTCAACAAGAAGTATTATGGATAGTGAAAATCAAGGATGCAAGACTTCCTAATGGGTGAAGATTTGGATTTATGGGATGTAGTTATGGATGGTCCCATTGTCCCTATTGAACAAAAAAAAGAGTAACTGCTCCTAAGATTAGGAAATGATATAATAAATAGGACACGAAAGTTGTTGAGAAAGACCAAAAAGGTCTTAATTTACGAAATTGGTCTAGATGAGTACAATCGAATCACAACATGTACTATCGCAGAGCAGATATGGGATCCACTGCAAACTACTCATGAAGGCACAAATAATATTGCACAGTCCAAAGTCGATATGCTCACAAGGCAATATGAACTCATCAAGATCCGGTTCACAGTGATCATTAATGGTTAAACTCTCTTGGAGAAATTATTTCTAAATAAACTTATGAGGAAACTTCTAAGTGTTCTACCTAGTTCTTAGGAAACAAAGTGAACGTAACCTCTAAAGCAAGAGATCTTAAGGCGTTGATTATTGATGGTCTCATTGAAAATCCCAAGACCTATTAGTTTAAGAAGCATCATGATCATGAGATGGTTGAACTCCGAACGACAAGAACCTAGTTCTCAAAGACACTATAGAACTAGAAGTTGATGACGATGACATGGCATTGCTAACAAGCAAATTCTAACAAATTATCAAAAAGAATAATGGTTTCTAGAAAAAGAGTAGCACCTCCAACGCAAAGGCTCCAGAAAATAGCAATTCATATTTGTCACGATCCAATTTCTCCTCCGTTGCGTTTCGTGACGACACCTAATCTAAGCCTAACATTACTGAATATAACAACCATAATATCAAAACATTTGAATGATCAAAAACGTTTGAAAGCTTTCCGAAATGAAATCTATATACATGACACATCTTCCAAAAATTCGGTAGTACAAGTGATAAGCTTTAGAGAAATTTTACTATAACTCCTAAATACAATTGTTCAGAAATATTTATAACAGTGTATGAACAAAAATAAGACGGTGATTCTGAAACCCGCGAATGCTGTAGCAGTTTTACCTTGAGTCTCCACAACAGCAACCGCGCTGCTAGCTATCGATCGACCGGCTACGCAAAACCTGGAATTTGCACAAAATGTGCAGAAGTATTGATGTTTTATACATCAATACCACACAAGAGGNAATTGCAGAAATAAAAGAACACAACAACTTTACGTGGAAAACACCTAGCTCAAAAGGTGAAAAAACCACGACCTACTTCCCAGTAGGATTTTCCCAAACTCTTCACTATGTCAATGAGCCAAACACCATTTACAAAATAAACTCTTTTGTAAACCTAATGACTAACTCTAATCCCTTTGTAGCAAACTAGCCTCTAGCTAATTGCGACAAACTTCAAGTTAACTCTAACTTGAACACTGTGTACCTATTATAATTGCTTCTAGATAAAGCTGAAAGATACAATATGTAATCACCTACTACAAACAACTAGACTCAAATGACAACAGATGGAATTGGTTCTTTGAGCTGATTCAAGTAGCTTTTGAGTGGCACAAGGATTCTTCACATGAACTGCTTGCAAAATTGCTTTGGTGAGTTTGCTTTCAATTCTTGTTTCACTTCTGTGTATGTGCGCAATTTCTCAGCAGGAATGCTTCAACAATTTATAGAATCAGTAGTTGAGATGTTGTTGTTTAGTTCTGATGTTATTCTTCCTTGGTGGAAGAGTTTGAGTTTATCTCAACTTCCTTGATCTTCCTTTATCTTGATTCTGTCCTACCTGAATGCGAAGTCCATCTCCTTATCAATTTGCAACCTTTTCGCTGAGATAACCCCTTAATTCTGAGATGATATTTATCTCCTGCGCATGGACACTTCTCGTGCCATCTAGTCTGCTTGACTATGTTTGCCCTGATGGACCTGGTTCAACTGTGTTGTCATTTGTCATTCTTCAAAACCATGCAGTGGCTTGATTCAACAAATTCTCCCTTTTTGATGATGACAAACTCTGTACTTAACCCTGTAAATACTTCAATCCAACATAAACACTTTTTATAGCATTAAGCATTTATCATGGAGAAACCAGGTTCGTTAGGTTATAAACATCACAATAGGTTGAAACAATACGTTGAAAAACACATATCTTCCCCCTTTTGGCATCATCGAAAGTTGCAAAATGATAAAATTACCATAATATAAATAATTACTCATAGCCATTGAGGCAACTACAGGGGCAAAACATGAATTAATCATCAAAAGAAACCAAAAAATGTAAGATATTTAAGAAACTGAGAAAATCAATAACATAATAGCAAGATTCATTGATTGGATAATTGTTCAGGCACCATACACAAAAAGAAATAAAGACGGCCACAACCATGAGCAAACAAAATAACAGAACAGAATCAGACAATCCCAAACTGGGTCATAGAGGGGGGTTTTGGAGGCACTGGACACCTAATTAAGGCTGGGAAGGGGCAAGGGTTGTGTTCTTGGCTTGAAGAAGGGAGAGCATTTGTTGCAACACACCCTCATTCTTCTCCTTTTCCTTAGCTAATTCTGCTTTGAGAGCATCCCGCTCAGCTTCAACCTCTGTAAGGCGAGTTTTCAATCGAAGGATCTCAGCATCCTTGACCTCACCTTCATGCACAAGCGTCCTGACCTTTCTATTAACATGCATCTTCCTAGATGAACCAGGTTCATCCTTAGGAATATTCACAATGTAGTCACAAGTCAGTAGCGTGTTCTTCCCAAAGTGGTCCTTAGCAGTCGCCATATCAGCCTTCTTCACTAGCACCTTGAAATGAGCAAGCACATCAGTTAATATGAAACCATGCGGTATATCATGTGCCTTGGATCCATTCACAACCCTGTCCAAGAGTTGAATAATGAAGGATGGCCAATTAATGTGCTGACACCGGTACAGACATTCTATGAGAGTAAGATCCATGTAACTTGCAATATGCCTTCGCTCTTGTCTGGGTAGTAAACACTTGATGACAAACTCAAAGAATTGTTTGTGTTGTGGCCTCATCTCACTCTAAAACACTTCCTTGGGCTCCATTTCTTGCTCATTCTCACTGAAAAACTGTGTGATTTGAAGGGCTGAAGGCAAACCATCCAAACTAGGCCACCTTTGCCTGGTGTAGTCATCATACCCCTCAGAAGGAATACCAAGTATCTCACCCAATTCTTTGGCATCAAAAGAGATTTCAACCCCCTGTACCCTAGTGGAAACCCTGCCATCCTTGACTTCTGCATTAGATATGAATTCCTAAAGCTCATTTCGTGCCAGCCTGCCGTCAAGATGAAGTACTAGGTCCTTCCAACCCTGCACATCCAAGGTGTCCACAAGAAAGATCATCCCAGATTCTTCAAGATCCCTGAACAACTTTCCCTTCAAAATAGTACGTTTCCCAAAGTTTATTTAGCTTATCAGTATCCTCTCCAGATTCATCTGCTTCTTCTCCACTCCACTCAGCATCATCATTAATTCTAACCTTCTTTGGTTTAGAACTGGTTCGCTTGGCAATGGTTGAAGGCTTGGCAGACACAGAAGCTGACTTCTTTGAAGAAGTCTTGGCCTTCTTGGGCTTTGGTGTCTCAACCTCAACCTGTGCTAGTTGTTCCTCCTGATGGACCAGGTCCATCTCATCATCGTCAATATGAACTACCTCAACAGGCTCGCCAACCTTTGCCTTTCCTTTGGCAGCTTTCTTCTTTTTGCTCTCCCTCAGAGCTCTTTCCATCCCTTCTTCACTTTGTGTGACAGTACTTCTAGTAGCATGACTGTTAGGGGCAGGAGCATCAACAATTGAAGAGGCCTTTCTCTTCTTGGTTTGTACTGGAGTATCAACTTTCTTGGATTTAGGGATTCTCTTCTTCTTAGGTTTATAAGTTTCCCCCAATTGTTTCATCAAGTTAGCCAGAGTTTCTTCAATAAATGAACCAGGTTCATCCATTGCATGTTGCAGACTCTCCAGTCCTGCTGCTGCTTCTCCAAAGTTGCTTCCCCCTAAGTCCTTGATACCCTCCTCAACGATCACAGGAGCGGGGCCACAGATTGCAGAGTGGCTCCTCCTTCCCAGTTCCCCTTTTAGAACTCCCTTCTCCCTCTCTCTCAATTTCTATCCTTTTCCCAATTTCCCTTCTCCTATCAGGTACTTCTACATCCACTACAGACCCAATCAAAATAAACTTGTTTTCAGCCATTTCAGATTCAGACCTAACTTCAGAATTTGCCTTCTCAGTATCTGATGAACCTGTTGCTTCTTCCTCATTTGCAGATTTAAAGGACTCGCTTGAATTTTCAGAATCTTGGTCCTAACTGGCTTGAAGTTTTTCATTCAATTTCCTGGAAAGAGGACCATATGTAACTGTTTTTCTGGCTAACATTTTCACTCTATGTTTTCTGGGGGCTAGAGTAGGGCTATGTGTAACGACTGTAACTGTTTGGGGTTCAGGAATGGGCTCTAGAACTGGGGCATTTTGAGGGGTTGAAGACCTGGTTGGAGATTGTGAGGGAGAGATGTGTATCGATGGAGAAATAGAGCCAGTGTCTTCAAGACCGACACCACAATCAGGGGTGGTTGATGAAGATGTAGCAGGGGGTGGTGTGGAAGACATTGTTATGAAGATTTGGAGAGAGAAGAGTATTGATCACTTTGGTTGAGAGTAATGATGAACTTGGTTCAACGGTTATACTTTTGAAGAAGAGAGGTAATGATGGCTATTTAAAGGTGTGGTTATTAAATGCACATCAGGCTTAATTCTTGTCATGTGGGAGTCTAATCACTACAGGAGTGTCAGTAGATTAGATGGTTATGACTCCCTAAATCTAGGCTAATTAAGATTTGATTGGACTCTTTGGAACGGGTTCATTTTGGGATAAGTACTGATAATTTGAAATGAACCAAATATAGATAGAGTCCTGCTCATGTGTGACTATAATTATTTCAATAAGTGTATAGTGATGAGCACGTACCTTGTCAGTCAGATGAACCAGCAACGATGAACCAGGTTCATCGTGTTAGAGTCTTTAGTTGGCCTTAATTTACAAAGATAGAAAAACATCATTAGTAACCAAAGAATTATATTAACACATGGCAAGAGAGTATGGCAAGAAAGTCTGGTTAGTTACCTATTTTAGTGTTTCTAGCCAAACTGTTTTTTCATTTTTGTTTTTCAATTAGTAGATCTTAATCATCCCTAATTCTAACCTATTTATCTCAAAATGCTCCCTACTTAGTGCATTAGTAAAGATATCTGCAATTTGTTTGTCAGTAGCACAGAATTCGATTGAGATCATTCCTTTTTCATAGTTATCTCGTAGGAAATGGTGTCTGACATCTATGTGCTTGGTTCTCTTATGATGACCTGGGTTCTTTTCCATACTAATTGCACTAATGTTGTCACAGAAGATAGGAATACATCCAACCTCTATACCAAAATCCATGAGTTGTTGCTTGATCCATAGCAACTGAGCACAGCATGAGGCTGCAGCCACATATTCAGCCTCAGCAGTAGACAAGGCTACTGAGTTTTGTTTCTTGGTGGCCCAAGACACAAGGCAAGAGCCCAAAAAGTGAGCCATGCCTGAAGTACTTTTCCTGTCAACCAGGAAACCTGCATAATCTGCATCAGCATATCCTACAAGGTCGAAATTGCTACCTTTAGGATACCAAAGGCATAAGTCAGTGGTGCCTTTCAAATATCTCAGAATTCTCTTCACTGCTGTTAGATGGGACTCCTTTGGATTTGCCTGAAATCTAGCACACAGCCCTACACTGAACACAATGTCAGGTCTGCTAGCAGTGAGATATAATAAAGACCCAATCATCCCTTTGTATAGCTTTTGATCAACGGATGAACCAGGTTCATCCACATCTAATTTTTTAGCTGTGGCAATGGGGGTATCTATTTCCTTTGAGTCTTCCATTTTAAATCTTTTGAGCAATTCTTTCACATATTTTTGTTGATGGATCATTGTTCCGTTTGAGTTTTGCTTAATTTTCAAGCCTGGAAAGAAGTTTAGCTCACCCATCATACTCATCTCAAACTCACTCCCCATAAGTTTGGAAAATTCCTTACTCAATTTCTCATAGGTTGCTCCAAATATGATATCATCCACATATATTTGCACAACCAGGAGATCCTTACCTTTTTCCTTTAAGAACAAGGTGCTATCAATTTTACCTCGTTTGTAGTCATGTTCTAGCCGGAATTTAGATAGTCGCTCATACCATGCTCTTGGTGCTTGTTTGAGTACATACAAGGCCTTGTCAAGTTTATACACATGGTCAGGTGTCTCATTTCTTTCAAATACTGGAGGTTGTTTGACATATACTTCTTCCTTTAGGTAGCCATTGAGGACAACACTCTTCACATTTATCTGGTGGAGAGTGAATTCCATGTGAGCAACAAATGCTATAAGAAGTCTGATTGCCTCCAGTCTTGCCACATGAGCAAAGGTCTCATCATAGTCAATTCCCTCTTCTTGACTATATCCTTGGAAAACTAGTCTAGCCTTGTTTCTTGTAACCGTTCCATCTTCATCGAGTTTGTTCCTAAAGACCCACTTTGTGCCAATCACTGATCTGTCTAGTGGTCTGGGTACCAATTGCCATACTCGACTTCTTTCAAATTGATTTAGCTCTTCTTGCATGGCATTTACCCAGTCAACATCCTGTAAGGCTTCAGCAATGTTCTTTGGTTTGATCAAAGATAGAAAGGCATCAAACACACACAAATTTTTCAAGGAGGATCTGGTTTTGATTCTGAATGCCAAATCAGTTATGATGTTCTCAAGGGGGTGAGAACTTTGATATCTGTGTGGTTTGAGTACCAATTGTTCACGACTTGATGATCCCATGGTGTCTTGTTGTTGTGGAACAGGATCAGGGCCAAGATCCAGAGTAGTTTGCTGTTGAGTCCCCCCTGTCATGTTGCTTGGGGTAGTTGGACCTGGTCCATCACTTGTTCCATCTTCCATATTTTCTCCAGTTTGTTCACTGCTTCTGACCAGTCCAAGCTCCTCATCTTCTGGTTCCTGTCTCTCAGAAAGAGTGTTAGTTTCATCAAAAACAACATGCACACTCTCTTCTACACACATAGTTCTTTTATTATATACTTTATAAGCTTTGCTATGTGATGAATATCCCAAGAATACTCCCTCATCACTTCTGGGATCAAATTTACCTAGGGAATCTTTGCCATTGTTGTGCACAAAGCACTTGCATCCAAAAGCTCTAACGTAGGATATGTTGGGCTTTCTCCCTTTAAGTAATTCATAAGGAGTTTTCTCAACCAGTGATCTGGTCATGCATCTATTTATTATGTAGCATGCAGTGTTTATTGCTTCTGCCCAGAAGTTATGGGGCAGTTTGCTAGAAAGAAGCATGGTTTTATCCATATCTTCAAGAGTTCTGTTCTTTCTTTTAACAACCCCATTTTGCTGTGGGGTTCTAGGGGCAGAAAAGTTGTGATTTATGCCACATTCATCACAGAATTCAGCAAACTTTGCATTCTAAAATTTAGTACCATGATCAGATCTTATTGAAGCTAGTTGATTTCCTAATTGTGTTTGAGTTTTTCTAACAAATGAAGTAAACATATCAAATGCTTCATCGTTAGATGTCATAAATAAGGTCCAAGTGAACCTTGAGTAGTCATCAACTAGTGCCATCACATATTTCTTACCACTTCTTCTCAGAATTCTCATAGGACCACCTAGATCCATATGAAACAGTTCCAACGTCCTGGTGGTACTGACCATTTTCTTGCTTTTGAATGAGGATCTTACCTGCTTCCCCCTTGCTTATGCCTCACAAACTTTGTCTTCCTTGAACTTAATGTTAGGAAGCCCAACCACTAAGTCCTTGGAGACTAATTTGTTAAGCTGATTTAGACTAGCATGACCAAGTCTTTTGTGCCAAAGGAGAGGATCACTGTCCAACACACTTAAGCAGGTGAGTTCATTTTTTGATAGTGTGGACATGTCTGTGACATAGATGTTATTCACTCTTTTTCCCTGAAAAACAATCTTTTCACTAAGCAAGTTAATCACAAGACATTTTGTGGAAGTGAATGCAACCAGGTTACCTATGTCACACAATTGTGACACACTGATCAAGATATATTTCAAGCCATATATCAAGTACACATTCTCAATGGAACGTGTGTCATCCTTACCTACCTTACCAACCCCAATAATTTCACATTTCTTTCCATTTCCAAAGGAGACATTTCCTCCTTTGAGGTTTTCAAGTGAAAGGAACTGTTCCTTGTCCCCAGTCATATGTTTTGAGCAGCCGCTGTCTAGGTACCAAATTTGGCTACTTCCTCTCACTTGAACCTACAACAAGAAATCAGGGGTTAGTCTTAGGGACCCAAACCAGTTTGGGTCCTTTTCTATGAGAGAAAGGATGAATCAAGCTTTTTGTGGCCCAATTAGTAACCATTTTTTCTTTCGTAGAAAACTTTCATTTCTTCGACTGGCCTGCTCTTTTGCAATACATTCAATTTTGTAGTGGTCAGTCTTACCACAGTGGGTGCAGATTTTATTCTCAGGGAGAGTGAGATACTTTCTTTTGGGATCCCATTTGGGCATTTGACTCCCAAAGCCAAGTCCTCTTCTGTTGCTACTATGATTTTCTTGAAGCCATGTCAAGGCATCAGAGGATTTATTCCATTTGCAAGTTCGATCTAATTCATGTTTGACTTTACCAAGTTCTTCTTTTAGTGACCTTATCTGTTCATCCTTAGTGTACATATTATCCTTTAGTTTTCCCACATCTTCTTCTAACATGATATGAGAATGATCAACAGTCTTTTCACTAGTTCCTAGTTTCAATTTAAATTTTCAGATTTTAGTTCTACGATCTTAGTTTCAAGAGGATGAACCTGGTTCTTTAAGGCAGTGTTTTCCTTTTCAGGTTCACTTACTCTGATTTTCAGGTTCTTGCACTTTGCTTTTAACATTAAACATTCTTTAGAGAGTTGTTCTTTCTCTTTGTTTGTTTCTTCAGAATCATCTGGGAAATCAAGTAGCAACTCAGAGAGTTTTTCTTTAGATAGGAACTTTATATTGTTTTTGAGATGGGATATACTTACCTCTGGTTCTTCATATATTCCTCATCAGATTCACCAATTGCCATGAGCGCATGTTCTTCATTCTCACCATATTCTGATTCTTCATCTGAGCTTTCCCCCAAGCAGCAACCATAGCTTTTGTTGTGGTTTTCTTGGGTTGGACCAGTTCCTTCTTCCTGTTACTTCGTTTGGATCTCTCCCTTTTCCATTCCACTTCCCACTGAGGATAGTTCTTGATGTGGTGATCAGTCTTTCCACATTTGTAGCATCCCTCATTGGGTGGCCTTTCTGGAGCTTTTGCTTTGTTGTAGTTTCAACCTCTTGAGATGCCCTTTTTCCTTATGAGGAAGTTTCTGAATTCCTTAGTGATCATGTGCATCTCGTCTTCCTCCAGATCTGCTCCCTCAGTGATTCTCAATGCTAGACTTCTTTCCTTCTTAGGAGCATCCATTTTCATTGTCTACCTTCTAAGTTCGTAGGCCGTGAGGTTTCCAATTAGCTCGTCCAACCTGAGGGTTGCCATGTTTTTGGATTCCTAAATAGCAGTGATTTTACTTTCCCAGGAAATTGGTAATACCCTTGTCAGAATCTTTTCCACCCTGTCCTCTTCAAAAATGATTCTTCCAAGAGACTTGAGTTCATTTGTCAGTGTTGTAAACCTCGTGTACATCTCTTGGATTGTCTCTCCTTCTTTCATAGTAAAGTTTTCATACTGGGAGTATAGTAAAGTACCTCTTGATCTTTTCACTTGAGGTGTTCCTTCGTGTGCCACTTGCAAGGTATCCCAAATTTCTTTGGCAGTGGTGCAGCTCTGAATCCTACTATACTCGTCTGGAACAAGTCCACAAACTAGCCACTTTTTGGCCTTAGCATTTTTCTCCCACTTTTTCAAATCCTCAACAATGCAGTCAGCTCTAGTCTTTGGTACATCTACTCCTTCAGTAGTCTTCTTCATGGTGGCTAAAGGACCATCAGTGACTATGTCCAGAGTTCATAGTCTTCTCCAATTAAGTGATATTTCATCCTATTCTTCCACCAAGAGTAATACTGGCCATTGAAAAGTGGTGGCCTTGCAGTTGAGTGTCCTTCCCAGTTTCCAGGTGGTGCACTCATTTTGATCTTTTCCCAAGGTGTTAGCCTCTTCAAGGATAACCCGCTCTGATACCAATTGATGTTTTATACGTCAATACCACACAAGAGGGGGGGGGGGTGACTTGTGTGGTGTCCAATTTTTGAGTGCAGTCTCTATAGAAGAACCAGGTTCTTCTAGGTGTTCCAACTTCTACAGTTTGCGGAAAAGTAATTACAGAAATAAAAGAACACAACAATTTTACGTGGAAAACACCTGGCTCAAAAGGTGAAAAAACCACGACCTACTTCCCAGTAGGATTTTCCCAAACTCTTCACTATGACAATGAGCCAAACAGCATTTACAAAATAAACTCTTTTGTAAACCTAAGGACTAACTCTAATCCCTTTGTGGCAAACTAGCCTCTAGCTAATTGCGACAAACTTCAAGTTAACTCTAACTTGAACACTGTGTACCTATTACAATTGCTTCTAGATAAAGATGAAAGATACAATATGTAATCACCTACTACAAACAACTAGACTCAAAAGACAACAGATGGAACTGGTTCTTTGAGCTGGTTCAAGTAGCTTTTGAGTTGCACAAGGGTTCTTCACATGAACTGCTTGCAAAATTTCTTTGGTAATTTTGCTTTCAATTCTTGTTTCACTTCTGTGTATGTGCGCAATTTCTTCAGCAGGAATGCTTCAACAATTTATAGAATCAGTAGTTGAGATGTTGTTGTTCAGTTCTGATGCAACTCTTCCTTGGTGGAAGAGTTTGAGTCTATCTCAACTTCCTTGATCTTCCTTTATCTTGATTCTGTCCTACCTGAATGCGAAGTCCATCTCCTTATCAATTTGCAACCTTTTCGCTTTGGAGATAACCCCTTAATTCTGAGATGATGTTTATCTCCTACGCATGGACTCTTCTCGTGACATCTAGTCTGCTTGACTATGTTTGCCCTGATGGACCTGGTTCAACTGTGTTGTCATTTGTCATTCTTCAAAATCATGCAGTGACTTGATTCAATAAGTATAGTATGAGCACACCACAATGGTGCCTAGTAAGTATCAAGACTAACCTTGGTGAAGTAGTGACGAGGACTAGCCAAGACACCCACTGGTCTAATGAACTGAACAAGTATAAATACAGGAACAACAAAATTTGTTATTTACATAGAAGACTTCGCGATATGGCTAACAATACTGTAAATTCAATAAGGAAAGGAGCAACAAATGTCAGCGAAAAACCATGAAATAACACAAAAGAGTAAATGGAACACAAACTAAAACCGAAATTTTACATGTACAACAAGGGCAAGTAATAACTCCAGAATTTTAACTACTTTTACATCAAGTTCTTAGTCATCTCCACGAGGTACCGAACCTCGGACAATTCACATCTCACTAGTCCCACTATCTGAACCCTAACATCGGCATCTTGTACCCTTATTTCAGCTAATAACTGCACGGACGACTCACGTGCCAATTGGAGTCATTCCCACATATAAAGCAAGTACAACAAGGGTACCTATACTCAACAATAACAAGGAAACCCTTAATCCGATAATAGTGCTTAACTACGTGTATGCTTGTGTTGGTGTCCTAACATAATTCAACAACCAATAAGCATAAGGAAAGAAAAGGGCAACATATACAATGTTTTTTCACAATTTCCACAAGAATAAACCCACACAATAAGTGTACCATTACACAATATCAACAACAAGGAAGTCTTCTAGGCCTACACAAGTATCACGAACAATCCCTGACACAACCCACCTTGTCTCGCCACGTGTGCAAAAGTAAAGTATATGCCCGCCTTGTCTCGCCACACGAGTATAATCATGTTCCCACCTTGTCTCTCCACATGCGCAACCCATATATATATATATATATATATATATATATATATATATATATATATATATCCCGCCTTATCAGGCCGCATGTGCAATATCAATAAAAATAACAGCACGAAAGTGTCACGACCCAAAATCCCACCTTTCAGACCGTGACTGCGTCTAACGTTGAACCCGCTAGACAAGCCAACGTGCACAACACTTTGACATCTATAAAACAACGTAACAGTAATAAAGCCAATTAACCTTCCAACCTCTACTGGAATATCTCAATTTCCTTAACTTTCAACCTTTACCGAACATTTCCAAATCACTTCAAAAGTTTTAATTTACAGCGGAAAAGTAATAATATTCCTAAAACGCATAATGAAATGATAAAGGTAACAACATCGCAAAATTCCAAAACCGGGGTGTCACAATCTCACGGACTATCTAAACCGAGTGCTAAATACAGAGTCTGAAAAGAAATATACAATTGTCTTGGAGCTAAGAGAAAAATAAGACAATGAGGAATCCGAATGTAGGAGAGACACCAAGGCCCACAAACGCCAGCGGGTATACCTTGAAGCTCTGGGTGGACTGAAGGTGACTCCCTCAATGTGGTCCACTGGGTCCGGATGCGTGATCTGCACAACATTAAGAAGTGCGGTGTAGCATCAGTACAACCAACCCCATGTACTGAGTAAGTGCCGAGCCTAACATCGGCCGAAGTAGTAACAAGGCTAGACTTGACAATAACGATAACCTGTCCTAATCTACAGCAGGTATCAGGGATAATACAAGACAAGAGATAGGCAAGCAAGTAAGGGATACAGGAGCAGTAAAAGGGAAACAAGTGAAGTGAAGCAGTCTAATTGACAGATAAAAGTAAACAAGGGAGGCATCTAATACAATAGCCCACGAAACAAGTATAAATATCAGAAAAGTAAACAATGGCACGACATCACCCTTCGTGCTTTTACTCTCTTCCTCACAATGCAATGTAATCAATATCATGGCACGACATCACCCTTCGTGCTTTACACTCTTCCTCACCAAACAATAACAAATAAAATGGCAAGGTGTACAACATAGTGGAAATAAGCAGTTCAAAACACCCGGCAAGGGGGAAAACATCAATTAATACTCAATAAGTGCCCGGCAAGGGTCTTAGCTATAACCAATCACTTCGATTTTATCCTCTACACTTGGATTATCATTCGTATCAACACTTCTCAACTCAACAGCCAATACTTTCAATCAAGAATGAATTACCCAGTACAGACAATTTCCTAATATGCTAAACATGGAAGAAATACTGCAATTTCTATCAAAAATAGACTCACGGGCATGCTTGACACACATTGCATAGGTACTCGTCACCTCACCTATGCAATGAACATGATAATCACTTGGCACATAACAATTAATACCTATTCCCTCACCAAAGTTAGACAACACACTTACCTCGGTCCAAAGTATAACAATCAACCCTCTAAGACCGTCTTTCCTTTATAATCCGACTCCGAAACAACGATATCTAGGCATAATTAATTAAATAATATCAATAAAAACTCAATAACACAATCCCATAGCCTAGATATTCAATTTCTAGCTTTCTTTCAAAATTTCCAAAATTCGACCCCGGGCCCGCTTGGTCAAAACTCGAGGTTCGGACCAAAACCCAATCACCCATAACCCCACGAGTTAGAATATATAATTTGTTTCAAGATCCGACCCCAAATTGAGGTTGAATCACCCAAATTTCCCAAAAACCTAACTCTACCAAAAATCTCTAATTTCTACTTAATTTCCATGTTTTAGGCCAAGATTCTAGTGGTTGTTGACGATAAATGGAAGAAAATAGAGTTGGAATCACTTACCTACGGAGTTATGGTGATGGAAATCTTCAAAATCGCCTAAGGGGAAGTGGGGAAGAAGAGGTTTGAGAAGAAGTGGGTTAAATCCCGTAATGTTTCTGTTTTTGGTTTATTAAAAATCACTTGAGGTATTTACCCTACGCGTTCGCGAGCCACTGGCCGCGTTCGCGAAGGGTTGACAGCTGGACCCTATGCGTTCACAGAGCCAGGGCCGCGTTCGCGAAGGGTTGACTTCCTAGCCTTCCGCATTCGCGAGCCACTGCTCGCGTTCGCGAAGAACAAAACCACCCTGCCCCCCGACCTCACCCTAAGCCTACGCGTTCGCACCCCTGGGGACGTGTTCGCGTAGAAGCACTGCCCAGTGCTCCGCGTTCGCGTCTCCCTCTACGCGTTCGCGAAGGGTATTACACCAGACACCAGCAATTATCAAAAACATCAGTTTTTTCATGCATTTCACACCCCGTTAGCTATCCGAAACTCACCCGAGCCCTCGGGTCTCATAACCAAAAAAACACACGACTCCCAAAATATCCTACGGACTTATTCAAGCTTTTAAACAACCAAAATATCATCAAAAACATCGAATTAAACCTCAAAACTCTTAGAATTTTCTCAAAACTTCATAAAGCTTAACTTTGACAATTTTGATCCGAATCACGTCATTTCAAGTCTGTTTTACACCAAATTTCACAGATAAGTCACATAACATATAATAAACCTGTTCCGGGCTTCGAAACCATAATACGGGCCCGGTAACACGGTTTTCACATAATAATTCATTTTCAAAATCCTTTATTATTTTTCAGAAAACAATTTTCTTTAAAAATTCATTTCTCGGGCTTGGGACCTCAGAATTCGCTTCTGGGCATACGCCCAAGTCCCATATTTTCCTACGGACCCTTCGGGGCCGTCACATCACGGGTTCGGCTCCGTTTACCAAAAATGTTGACCAAAGTCAACTTTATTCAATTATTCAATTCAAAGTTCCATTTTTATTAAATTTTCACATAGAAGCTTCCCGGCTACATGCCCGGGCTGCGCACGCATATCGAGGTGAGATTAACGGAGGCTTTCGGGGCCTCGGAACACATATTTAGCTAAAATTACTTAGGATGACCTTTTGGGTCATCACAGAAAGAAACCTCGTGAAATTCCCATCCAATACAAGTATGACGAACAATTCCTGACATAGCCCACCTTGTCTTGCCACGTGTGCAACAGTAAAGTATATGCACGCCTTGTCTCGCCACACGCGTATAATCATGTTCCCATCTTGTCTCGCCACATGCGCAACCCATATATATATATATATACATATATATATATATATATATATATATGTATATATATATATGCATGTATATATATATCCCGCCTTATCAGGCTGTTTGTGCAATTCCCATCCAACACAAGTATGACGAACAATCCCTGACATAGCCCACCTTGTCTCGCCACGTGTGCAACAGTAAAGTATATGCACGCCTTGTCTCGCCACACGCGTATAATCATGTTCCCATCTTGTCTCGCCACATGCGCAACCCATATATATATATATATACATATATATATATATATATATATATATGTATATATATATATGCATGTATATATATATCCCGCCTTATCAGGCTGTTTGTGCAATTCCCATCCAACACAAGTATGACGAACAATCCCTGACATAGCCCACCTTGTCTCGCCACGTGTGCAACAGTAAAGTATATGCACGCCTTGTCTCGCCACACGCGTATAATCATGTTC
>ML287353.1:0-11829 GCA_005239495.1 Nicotiana undulata
TATATATATATATATATATATATATAGCAAAGTCATAAAATCATGTTCTGGTACCTCGTGTAGTGATTGATTCGATGTTCATATATTGGAAACAGGCCTGGCAGAAAATTTCGTGTGTTAGAACTGGGTTCTGAGCTTATTGTATGGATGAAAGAGGATATCTTCGGATTTGATCAAGCTAATGTACTTAATAAATGTTGGTAGCAAAGGTAGGTGCACGAGGTGATAAATAGTGATTTTAGATAACTCCAGAGCAGTTCTTAGCACGTTCGAGGACGAATGTATGTTTAAGTGGGAGAGAATGTAACAACCTGATCGATCATTTTGAGCTCTAGAGCATCGTTCGGCAGTTTGAGGCCATGAGTAGCTTCATTTCAGGTATTATGACTCGTAGGCGTGGTCAGAAATGGATTTCGGGAAGTTCGGAGTCAATTTGGAAAGAAAATTCTCATTTCAGAAGCCTTAAGTTGGGAGAATTGACTAAGATTAGAATTTTGAGTAAACGACCTCAGAATTTGAAAGTTCCAGGAGGTTCGTATGATGATTTCGGACTTGGGCGTATGTTCGTATCGGGTTTTGGTTAACCCGGGAGCGTTTCGGCGTATATTGTTGAAGTTAGCATTTTACAAGAAATTTCATAAGTCTGAGTAGAAGCGCATTTTAGTGATTGATTTCCCTTTGGGATTTCGAGTCTGGGAATAGCTCCGTATGGTGATTCTGGAGTTGGGAGCGCGATCAGAAGTGAATTCGGATGTCCGTAGATTATTTTGAAGTCATTCGGCTAAAGATAGAAATTTGAAAGTTTTTAAGAAATCTGATCGGAAGTGGAAATTTTGATATCGGGTTGGAATGCAATTTCGGAAGTTGGAGAAGGTTCGTAATGTCGAATATGACTTGTGTGCAAAATTTGGGGTCAATCAGACGTCGGATGTAGGAGTTTGAAATTTCTAAGTTCATAAAGCTTGAATTGGAGAGAGATCCATTGTTTCAATGTTATTTGATGTGATTTGGGGCCTCGAGCAGGTCTGCATTATGTTTTGGAACATGTTGGTGTAATTGGACGGGGTCCTGGGGGCCTCATGTGGATTTCGAGTTGTTAACGAATAAAATATGGAGTTGAGAGAAAGCTGAGGTTGCTGTCATCTGGTGTGACTGCACCTGCAAGATTCTGGCTGCAGGTGCGGCGCCGCAGGTGCGGCTGTTGTGTCGCAGGAGCGAAAAAGGGTGACTTGGTTGGGGGACGCAGGTGCCAGATTATTTCTGCACCTGCGGATGCGCAGATGCGGTTAAGGGAGCACAGGTGCGGAACCCGGTTGGGAAGGAGGAAGTCGCAGGTGCGGAGGATTTGGGCGTACCTGCGGGCACGCAGGTGCGTGCGAGGCGACCGCATGGGCGAATGTGCTGGAGGCAGTGCAGTGTTTTAAAATGGAAAATTGGCCATTTTCTTCATTTCTCTCATTTGGCTTGGACGATTTTGGAGAGCTCAAGGAGGGATTTTCTTCAAGGATCACAAGGTAAGTTATTCCAACTCATTTCAAGTTAAATACATGATTTAGGTAGGGATCTAAGTGTGGGAATTTGTGGAAATTATGGGATTTGGAAGAAAACCTAGAATTTGCATTTTTGGATTTTGCCCGCGAATTTGAGCATGAAAATTAGAGTAAAATATATGTTTGAGCTAGTGAGACTATGGGTAGAGTTTATCTTCGAGAAATTTTGGAATCTGGGCCCGAGGGCATTTTGGTCAACTTTTCGAGCGGAGTTGGGAATTTATATAATTTGAATTGTTACAAGTATTAGACCAAATTTTCATTTTTGCCCGTTATTTGGATAGTTTTGGGTCTTTGTGCATCAATTGGAGTCGTCGGAAGGGTTTGGAGGCCGGTTATGAGTTTCCAAAGCGAGGGCAAGTATCCTTTCTAACCTTGTGAGGGGGAATTTTCCCCATAGGTGTACTAATTAAATATGTGCAACTATTTGTGGGGGGCTACGTATGCACGAGGTGACGGGAGTCCGTGCGTAGCTACTATTATGCTTATGTCCGGGTAGCCTAGGACCACTAGCATGCTTTACTTGTTGTACTTGTAACTTTATTGATAAAACGAGACTGTCTAATATCACCTAATTAGTAAATGAATACTTAGGTTGGTTAAACTTCATTATCTTAATCATCTAAAAAGTGAATTTATCTTTTCATTGGTTAAGTATTTCCTATTGAACTCTTGATGTATTATCTGAATGTGTGTATCTATGTGGGTACCCGAGTCGCAGGTATGATTCGCGAGTGTGGTAACTTTATTATTTATGTGTGACCTGAGTCGCAGGTTAGTTCGCGAGCGGGGGTAATATATGTATCTATGGTTTGAGCCGTTTGACCCTTTGGCAGTGCACATTTTATTATTGTTGGTTCGGGCCGTTCGACCCTCGGAATTGCTTGCGCGTGATATTTGATGCGTACCTTCTGTGATTTTTTAACTGTTTACTGGCCTGGGATTAGAAATTTGTTAATTGAAATGACGAAGGTCCTAAAGTTGAAAAATGTGAAAAGAAGTTGTTGTTTCCTAGCACTACTTGTTAATTATCTATGATATCCATGCTTAGTGTCACCCTTGATTTCTTATTAAATTGAACACTAGCAAGTGTCAAATTCGACCTCTCGTCACTACCTCTCTGAGGTTAGGCGGGATACTTACGGAGTACACATTGTTTTCGTACTCATGCTACACTTGCTGTGCATTTTGATTGCACAGGTACATTCATAGATAGTGGCTCTTCTTGGTGTAGTGATATGTCTTACTTGGAGACTTAGACGAGCTGCACCATCCGGAGTCGACCCGCAGCCGGCGGAGTCTCCCTCAGATACATTGTGTTTATCTTTATTTTAAATTTCTTGTCCAACTTGTATTTCGGACAAGCATTGTAGTGTCTGTATAATTATTAGAAATTTGTTCATGCACTTGTGATACCGAGTTCTGGGATGTGTTTGGGGTTTATTTTATAAAACCGGATCATAAATCTATCGTATTTATTTAACAAATTATTTATTCGCTTGTTATGTAATGAAATAAAAAATAACGATCTCAAAATGCTAAACCAGGAATTTAACTTAACCGTTTAATAATTGGCTTGCTTGATAGTGGTGTCCGCCGCCATCACGACCTTATAGATTTTGGGTCTTGACAGTAACGACGGAGGAACGGCGGTTCTGGCCAGAAAATATAATCGTCCGAGAGTTTTTGACATATCTCCGGCGAGATCGGGGAATATTTTGGCGCAAGGTAGAGGGAGATGGCTGCTGAAGCTTTTTAGCGAGGAGGGACGTTCTCCTTTTACTTTCTGTGTATATGGGTGTGGTCTTGTATGATATACGTGTGTGCTCGATGGTGTGAAGTGGGTGAATTGGATGGCAAGAAATGCTTAATCACGTGAGGGACGTGGGGGCTCTGAAACTTGGAAAAATAAGATTCCATTGCTATGGAAAATTATCTTGTACTAACAAAATTGAAAAAAATCCTATGTGCAGGTGTGTGGTTCAGTCAGTGTTACGTGATGCAAATGTGATATTTGTTTATGCAGATAAAAGGAAATAAGAAGATAAAAGAAAATTTGCCAAGTGGCAAGAGTTCATTGGTCTAATTCTTTTGAATTTATTTTTCTTTCAAGGATAAAGAATAAAATAATCTACTCTTACTAAATAATAATAATAATAATAATAATAAAGTAAAATTACTACACTCAATATTTATTTGTCGAAAGTCTTTGATTTAGAAAATTGAACTAAACTAAATAAAACTCTATTTGTTAAAAACTTTTCTTTCTTTGTAAATGAAAATAAAACTAATACTCTTTAAAATGTATCTCTTTTTTTGTATTTTTAATTTTATCAAATAAACCTACTAAAAAGTGAAATAAAAGCTAAAATATTAAGATTAAAATTAAAATCTATTTAAAGACTAAAAGTGAGTGAAAAAAACAAATATGGTGAAAATTTAGGTGCTCACAGTTGCCCCTCTTTGCTTGAAAACATGAAGAGTTTTCAGGCAAAGACAAAGTGAGTCGTGTGAGTAATTTTTGACCATATCATTATTCAAAAGAGGAAGAAAATAAAAGAAAAAGGTTCAACGAGTCCTGGTTTTGGACAGCCTACAAATCACAAGTTATAAGGGAATCAGGTAGCATGTAGTTCAAGGAGAATGATGGAATGATGAGTTCGAGAGTCGAGTGACGCCCCGTCGAGGCTCCAGTCCGTGGTCATGTATTACATTAAAATCATAACCTAAAAGAACTAAACAAGTCTGCCAGCTATGAGTTACAAGATTCCTATTTTTATGTCTTTTGAAGCTTGATCTTGAGTCGTGAATGGTTCTTCATGCAAGCTTTGATTTAAACCTTGATGCTTGCTAGCTGCAGCTGCTAGTTCATGATTCCACGGTTTCTTCGGATCAAGACAGGACATGCACTTCTCATGACTTCAGCCATGTCTTGAGTAGTTCACATCTTTCATCTGCTTCTGCATTTTGAATTCACTTCTCTATTTCTTTTTCTTTCTTTTATTATTGTGGATTGAGACTTCTTCTTTCGGTCATCTCGGACTGTCGACTCGCATTATTGAGGCGAGCTTTTGCTACTTCTAACTTGAATTCAATTCTGAAATGACCTTCCTCATTCTACAGGTCACGCTTGCCACTACAGCAAAACATACAAAACAAAAGAACTTTTCTGCCCCAATTTGCACTAGAAAGATTTGTGAGTTTTTAGCAGAACTATAAATCACCTAGGCTATTGATGAGGGATTCAATGATGAGAGTAAAATTGACGACTCGGCTAGGATGTGCATCTCCTATGAGTAAAACCAAGAAATTTTTGACTACCAAATGCGTCTGCAAAGAAGACCAGAATGAACCAGACTAGGAGGTGCGTCTCCAAGGGGTGAAACTTGAATGAACCAAACTAGGAAGTGTGTCTCCTAAAAAGGTATAACCTGCATGACCAAGACTAGGAAGTGCATCTCCTAGGGGTAAAACCTCAGTGACTCAAACTTAAATGACCCAAACTAGGAAGTGCGTCTCCTAAAAGTATAACCTGAAATTCTCAGACTAGGAAGTTGTCACGACCCAAATCTCGATTCGGGTCGCGATGGCGCCCAACAGCGAGGTTAGGCCAGCCAATATAGAAACACTAAGTGTTACCATTCCCAGTTACGAAGATTTCATCTTTTAACCAATTTTAAACTGATATAAACATAATAATGGCGGGTGATGTGAAATAAAACTACAAGTGCGGAAAATCAACCAATAGGCATGTCGCATAACATATGTACAGCCAACAACCCAAAATATACACTCCGTGTGTGCCAGGAACTAGTGTCACGAGTTTCACGGGCAACTACTGAATATACAATGACTAAAATATATACAGAGTCTCAATCTGAATGAAATAGACAGAGAATATGACAAAAGAAAACTCCAGGGTGCTGCCAGGAAGTCGCCAAGAGGAGCAGCTCACCGTGAAGTATAGTCAATCAGTCAATACCTAGCCCCAGCCTGATAATCCGAAATACCAGCATCCGGACTTGTACGGTCAAGTACAGAAGAAAAGAAAGTGCAGCATCAGTACATATATAAATAGTACCCAGTGAGTATCCCGTCTAATCTCGAAGAAGTAGTGACGAGAGGTCGACTCGATACTCACTAAGGTCCAACAGTAATAATGTAAAGCAGGATGTAAGTAAAACAGAAGACATGTAAACAATGCACCACAACTGTAAAGAGAATACAGAGTTTCCAAATAAACATCGAAAGCAGTATCAACTTCCCTGTCTCTTTTCCCATCCACCTATCACGTCATAAATCAGGAAGAGAGCACCGAACAGTCATGCGCACATAAGTGTAAAGCAACCGGCTAGAGTCAGGAGGAAGAATAACTATGCACTGCCGGGGATCGACCCGCCCGTACCATGAGTGCATGCTTATAATATAATCATATCAAGAAGAATTATGCACCGCAGGGGATCGACCGGCCCGTACCATGAGTGCATGCTTACCAAGAGTCCAACTACACACTGCCGGGGATCGACCGGCCTGTACCATAAGTGCATTCTCAAATAAATCCCTGTCCACTGCAGGGGATCGACCGGCCCGTACCGTAAGTGCACTATAAATCTATCGTGGCACATGGCCCGCTCCTGTTGAATTCATCACAATCCTTCCCAATTATTAAGTAAATGAAAACTCAGGGAGACAGTAGTATATCAAGCATGAATTTAAGCATATACTTCAATTTAAGGCAGAATACATGGCATGCTTTGGTCCTAAACTACCCAAACATGGTATAATTGAATCAATTTCAGTTCAAAGAAGGAGAATTAACAAGAAATCCTAAAATTACGCATTCTTGAAGGTTTTTGGAATTTCGACCCAGAGCCCACACGTTCGGATTTCGAAATTTTTTGAAGGAATCAACTACCCGGAGTCTAAGGATCATAATTATGCAAGTCCTTGCTAGAATTCATGGCAAAAATATGTAATTCATAATTTCCCAAAATCCCTAAATTTCTATTAATTTCTATCAATTCTTAGGATAATTAGAAGGGAATTTCATTAGGAATTGATGTTAAAATCATGAAAACTAAGGAATTAACTTACCTTGATGACTATGGTGGAACACCCTCTTGAATTTCTCTCAAAACCTTGAGGAGGAAGATGACAATGGAGGAAAAATGGGTTGGGTCCCGTATTAAAATACACTGCCCAGCTGCTTGTACTATGCGATCGCAGCTGGGCTAGTGCGTTCGCACAGGGCAGTTGCCCAGGGCCCTCAAGAAGCACAGTGTGATCGCAGCTGAAGGCTGGCGATCGCAGAGAGTAGCAGGCAGGGGGGGGTAGGCAGCTTTGTGCGATTGCGGGGGTGAGGGCTGCGATCGCGGAGAACAAAAAGGGACAGTCAAGACATACACTGTGCGATCGCAGATAGACCTGTGCGATCGCACAGGTCATTTTCCCACCCCAGGTCCAACCTCTTGTGCGATCGCAGCTGATTGCCTGCAAACGCACTGAAGAAAACCAGATAGAAAAATTCTGGTGTTTTGGAATTAACTCCGAGGGGTCCGAAACTCACTCGAGGCCCTCGAGACCCCGTTCAAAGACACCAACAAGTCTGTATTCATGATACGGACTCGCTCGAATTTCCGGAACATGAAAAACAACAACGAAACTCAAAATTCAACCCGAAAACCAAATTGAATCAACTTAAGAACTTAAGAAATCCTAGAATTCACTTCAATGCGCCGAACGGGTCTATATTACTCGGAATGACTTCAAATTTTGCAGACAAGTCACAAATGACATAATGAAACTATTCTCTGTCTCGGAATTGCATTCGGACCTCGGTAGCATAAAATCACATTCGAAGCCAAATTTCAAGTTCTATGAAAATTCTCAAAACTTCACTAACTCTAAATTACCCATTTTGATCCGAAACCCGTCAAATCAAGTCTGTTTCTTACCAAATTTCACAAATAACTTAAATAACACGTATTGAACCTATTACGGGCTCTAGACCCATAATACGGGCCCGACAGCACATGTTTCACATCAAGGTTCATTTTCATAAGCCTTTATTATTTTCAGAAAACAATTTTCTTTAAAAGTTCATTTCTCGGACTTGGGTCCTCGAAATTCGATTATGGGCATAGGCCCAAGTCCCATATTTTTCTAAGGACCTTCCGGGACCGTCAGATCACGGATCCGGGTCCGTTTACCAAAAATGTTGACCAAAGTCAACTTTATTTAATTAATTATCATAAATTCAACTCTTTATCAAGTTTACACATAAAGGCTTCCCGGCTACGAACCCGGGCTGCGCACGCACATCGAGGTGAGTTTGATGGAGGCTTTCGGGGCCTCGGAATACAGTCATAATTAAATTTACATAAGATGACCCTTTTGGGTCATCACAATCTCCCCCCTCTAAAACAAATGTTCATCCTCGAACGGACGTAGCATCGTACCTGAAGTGCTGAATAGCTGTGGATACATGCTCCGCATGTCCTCCTCGGACTCCCAGGTTGCCTCATCGACCTGTTGGCCCCTCTACTGGACCTTAATCGCAGAAACTATCTTAGACCTTAACTGGCGGTCCTGCCTATCAATAATAGCAACTGGCTCCTCCTCGTAGCCCAACGTCTCATCTAATTGAATTGTGCTGAAATCAACCACATGCGAGAAGTCGGCATGATACCTCCGAAGCATGGATACGTGAAAAACTGGATGAACTCCTGATAAGGCTAGAGGTAAAGCAAGCTCATAGGCAACCTCTCTGATCCGCCTCAACACCTCGAAAGGGCCTATAAACCTGGGACTCAGCTTGCCCTTCTTCCCAAATCGCATGACGCCCTTCGTCAGAGAAACCTTCAACATAACCTTATCTCCCTCCATAAATGCTATATCACGTGCCCGCTGATCTGCGTAGCTCTTCTTCCTAGAATGTGATGTGCGGAGCCTCTCCTGAATAATCTTCACCTTCTCTAAAGCATATCTCACCAGGTCTGTGCCGTATAACTTGGCCTCACCAGGCTCAAACCACCCAATCGGAGAACGACATCGTCAACCATATAAAGCCTCGAATAGAGCCATCTCTATGCTGGACTGATAACTATTATTATATGAAAACTCCGCCAAAGGAAAGAACTGGTCCCACTAACCCCCAAAATCAATCACACAAGCCCTGAGCATATCCTCTAAAATTTGAATTGTACGCTCTGACTGGCCATCAGTCTGAGGGTGAAATGCTGAGTTGAGGTCTATCTGAGTACCCATATCGTTGTGCAAAGCTCTCCAGAAGCGCGAAGTGAACTGAGGACCTCGATCCGAAATGATAGACACCGGTACACCATGCGACCGGACTATCTCTCGAAGGAAAATCTGAGCCAGCCTCTATGTAGTATAAGTAGTATCCACAGGAATGAAATGCGCTGATTTGGTCAATCTATCCACAATGATCCAAACAGCGTCAACCTTTCGCAAAGTTCGAGGCACCACAACCACGAAGTCCATGGTGATGCGCTCCCATTTCCACTCAGGAATGGGCATCTGCTGGAACAAGCCTCCTGGCCTCTGATGCTCGTACTTAACCTGCTGACAATTTAGACAACTGGCCACATACTGAACAATATCCTTCTTCATCCGCCTCCACCAGAAATGCTTCTTCAAATCACAATACATCTTCGTCGCTCCTGAATGAACTGAATACCGAGAACTGTGCGCCTCTGCTAGAATCTTCTCCCTCAGGCCATCAACATAAGGGAACACACAATCGGCCCTAGAGTCTCAGAACTCCATCCTCGCCTAAGGTAACCTCCTTGGCCCTGCCCTGGACCACCGTATCCCAAAGCTCTTCCAGACATGGATCATCAAAATGTCGAGCTTTAATCTCTCCCAATAATGAAGACTGAGCAACCACATGAGCCAGAACTCGACGAGGCTCTGAAAGGTCCAATATCACCAAGATATTGGCCAAGGACTGAATGTCCAGGGCTAAATGTCTCTCCTCAGCTGTAATGTAGGCCAAACTACCCATACTCGCTGCTCTCCTGCTCAAACCATCCGCTACTACATTCGCCTTGCCCGGGTGGTACAAAATAGTAAGATCATAGTCCTTTAACAACTCAAGCCACCTCTGCTGCCTAAAATTAAGGTCCCTCTGCTTAAGCAAGTACTGCAAACTGCGGTGATCAGTGTAGACCTCACATGATACACCATATAAGTAGTGCGGCCAAATCTTTGAAGCATGAACAATCGCCGCCAACTCTAAGTCGTGCACATGATAATTCTTCTCATGAACCTTCAGCTGCCGTGAAGCATAAGCAATAACCCTTCCCTCCTGCATCAACACACATCCCAACCCGACGCGTAAAGCATCGCAATATACAATATACATCCCTGACTCGAAAGGTAATGATAGAACTGGTGCTGAAGCCAATGTTGCCTTGAGCTTCTGAAAGCTCGCCTCAAAATCGTCTGACCATCAAAACGGGGCATTCTTCTAAGTTAACCTAGTCAGTGGAGCTGCAATAGGGGAGAATCCCTCCTCGAATCGACGGTAATAACCTGCTAAACCCAGAAAACTCCTGATCGCTAAAGCTGAAGTGGGACGTGGCCAACTCTGAACTGCCTCAATCTTCTGTGGATCAACCTTGATACCCTCTCAGGACACCATGTGCCCCAAAAATGCCACAGACTCCAACCAGAACTCACACTTGGAGAACTTAGCATATAGCCTCTGTTCTCGCAAGGTCTGAAGCACAACTCTCAAATTCTGCTCGTGCTCAACCAAGCTCCGTGAGTTGATCAATATATCATCAATGAAAACAATAACGAAGGAGTCAATATACAGCCTAAATACCCTATTCATCAAGTCCATAAATACTGATAGGGCATTAGTCAAGCCAAAGGACATCACTAGAAACTCATAATGGCCATATCTGGTGCGAAAAGCAGTCTTCGGAACATCGGAAGCCCGAATCTTCAGCTGGTGATAACCCGATCTCAGATCTATCTTAGAAAACACTCGATCCCCCTGCAACTGGTCAAACAAATCATCAATGCGCGGCAGGAGATACTTGTTTTTGATGGTCATTTTATTCAGCTGGCGGTAATCAATGCACATCCGCATGGACCCATCCTTCTTCTTTACAAAAAAGACTGGAGCACCCCACGGCGACACACTCGGCCTGATAAACCCCTTGGACAACAACTCCTCAAGCTGCTCTTTCAACTCCTTTATCTCCTTAGGCGCCATACGATATGGGGGAATAGAAATAGGCTGAGTATCTGGAGCCAAATCAATGCAGAAATCTATATCTTGATCTGGAGGCATGCCTGGAAGGTATGAGGGGAACACATCCAAAAACTCTCGAACAACAGGCACTAAATCGATGGTAGGAGACTCGGCGGTGGTGTCCCGCACATAAGCAAAGTAGGCTAAACACCCCTTCTCGACCATATGCCGAGCTTTCATGAAGGAAATGACCCGGCTGAAGGCACTAATTGAAGAACCCCTCCACTCTAACCTCGGCAACTCAGGCATGGCTAATGTAACTGTCTTGGCATGGCAATCCAATATAGCATGATACGGAGATAGCCAATTCATGCCCAAAATAACCTCAAAATCAACCATATCAAGCAATAACAGGTCGGCTCTTGTCACGATCCAATTCTCCCTCCGACTGGGTCTCGTGACGGCACCTAGTCTAGACGACTAGGTAAGCCTATACCTTAAGAAAAATTTAGATAAAACAGTTAAAATAACAGTAAGTGAAACAAATCGTAATAAAGTCGACGCCGCTCGGCATAAAAAGTTACTTTACCCAGAACCCGAAATATCACAATACATCACAAGCTACTCTATTACTCAATATGTACAACTGGATAGAAAAGACCGTATAGTTTCATCTACAAGTACTACAACTTCAAGATAGGAAGGGGACTCAGAGATCTGCGGATGCTGCAGATTATACCTCGAGTCTCTTGATACCGCTGCTGCTAGCTAGCTGAGATACCGCGTACTAGGACCTGGATCTGCACATGGGGAAAACATGCGCAGAAGGGCGTGAGTACTCCACATTCGGTACCCAGTAAGTTCCAAGCCTAACCCCAGTCAAGTAGTGACGAGGTCAGGTAGAGTCCGTACTGAGGTTTGCAAAGTAACAGATAAAGAGAACAAATAAGTAAAACAGGTGATAATCGACATGAAATATAAGTAGAGGCTAGCAAGGAACGGTATAATCAAATGCTCGGATCAACGCAATATATATATATATATATATATATA
>ML287353.1:20366-31370 GCA_005239495.1 Nicotiana undulata
CGAGTTTTTTTTTTGTTGGGGGGGGGGGGGAGCCTTTTCATGAATCCTCAAGGCATGTTGAAAGTAATAAGTGAGTGTGCTGGCCAAATTTACTTTGGTGCACCTGAAAAAATGGTAGCAGATTTTGAAATCTTTTCTTGCTTGTTTTGACAAGGATAGACTCAGAGTAAAGGACACAATGATGCAAAGAAACAATATACAAAGGAATGCCTCTGTCGGGAAGGACAAAAGTAAGAATCTTTTTTTTCTTTTTCAGTTTTTTTAACCTTTTTTTTACGTTAACTAGCCTTAATGATCATGACATGCATTTTTGGACTTAACGGCCTGATCTATCAAACTGGCCAAATCTTTCCTTTTACCATTCTTATGACTTTGAAGCCGGGCTTCTTCGTGCCAATCATTTGCATAAGCTTCACGACTCACTATCGACTAGTGGTGCCCCGAGGGGTTTTCACCAACAAGTCTCTCTCATTTATTCATCTCTACTTACCTTTGTCTTACAGTGCCCGTGAGGGTTTTCACTAGTAAGAGTCTCTCATTTTTTCTTCTTTATTTGTCTTTTTCTTTTGATTTCTTGTGTGAGCAAGTGACAGTGTTCTATGTCGCTTGACAACCGTTGCTCATTGCATACTTCTTTTAGCACTCTTGAAGGCATATCATGAGGTTTTTATTTGGAGGGTTTTTGGATAGGGTTGGAAAGAAGGGACGGTGTGAAGGCTCAAAATGGACTCAAAATGATGGGTTGTACACTTACAACTCTTGGAATCGACTCTTTAAAAAACTTAAACAAACTCATGCCCCAGTTTTAGATACCAGGGATTTTTTGAATTTTTTTTTATTGAATTTTTATTTGGTTAGACCGAACAGTGTAAGGCTGCCTACGTATCCTTTTTAAAGGAATTAGGTCAAACGTAGTTCGAACATCTGACCTAACTATTTTTCATCTTCCGTTCTTTTCCGTTGTCTTTTTTTTCTTTTTTCAAAACAAGTTGCCCCAACATTTATTGTCACGACCCAAAATCCATTAAGGTCGTGATGGCACCGGACACCAATGTGGGGCAAGCCAACACAAAATAGTTAAAGTAAATTCCTATTTTAGCGTTTGAAATTTTGTTACCTTTCATTTCATTACATAATGAGTGAATAAAAATTCATTAAGTAAGTAACGATGGTTTAACAATCCATTTAATAAATATAGCCCAAACTCATCCTAGAACCCGGTGTCACAAGTGCATGAGCAAATTTCTAAGAAAGAAGTATACATGTACTACAATACTTGTCCGGAGTACAAACTGGACAAGGAATTTAAAATAAAGTACAATACATCCGAGGGAGACTCTGTCGGCTGCGGGTCGTCTCCGGATGGTGCAGCTCGTCTAGGTCTCCAAGTCAGCCACATCAATGCGTCAAGCAGGGCCATTAGCTATGAATGTACATGTGCAATAAAAATGCACAACAAGTGTAGCATGAGTACGAAAATAACGTGTACTCAGTAAGTATCCCGCCTAACCTCGAAGAGGTAGTGACGAGAGGTCGAATTTGACACTTGCTAGAGGTCAATTTAATAAAATCAAGGGTGACACTAAGCATGGATATCATAGGTAAATAAAAGGTAGTGATAGGAAATAACAACTTTTTCCACATTTCCAAATTTTAAGTATTCGTCCATTCAGTTGACAATTTCTAGTTCCAGGCCAGTAAACAGTAATAAAAAATCACAGAAAAATACGCAGCAAATATCATGCGCAAGCAATGCCGAGGGTCGAACGACCCGAACCAACAATAATAAAATGTGCACTACCGAAGGGTCGAACGGCTCGAACAATAGATGAATCTATTACCCCCACTCGCGAACTATCCTGCACTCGGGTCACATATAAATAATAGAGTTACCCTCTCGCAAATCATACCTGTGACTCGGGTACCCATATAGATACACACAATCAAATAACACATCAGGAATTCATCAGGAAATTTTTAGCCAAGGAAAATATAATTCTCTTTTTAAATGATTAAGATAATGAAGTTTAACCTACTTGAATATTCATTTACCAATTCGATGATATTGGACAATCTAATTTTTATCGATAAAATTACAAGTACAACAAGTAAGGCATGCTAGTGGATCCTAGACTACCCAGACACAAGCATAATAGTAGCTACGCACAGACTCCCGTCACCTCGTGCGTAAGTAGCCAACACAAATAGTAGCACGTATTCAATTATTTCACCTATGGGGACAATTCCCCCTCACAAGGTTAGAAAGGAGACTTACCTCGCTCCGAAGATTCATAACCGGCTTCCAAGCCCTTCGGATGACTCAAATTGATGCAAAACGCCCCAAAACTAGCCAATAATTACGCAAATCCATTACTATATGCTCAAATATCCATTAGAATCCAATTTATAACAATTCCTAACCCCGATCAAAAAGTCGATAAAAATCACCCACGAGCCCGCGTGCCCGGATTTCGAAAATTTTCAAAGATAAACATTACCGATAACCTCACGAACTCAAATATATAATTTATTCCAAATCCCGTGTCCTATTTAATTGTCAAAATCCAAAAATACTAATTTCTAGGTTTTCTACCAAAATCCCAAGTTTTCACTAATTTTCCATCAATTTCCATGTTAAAGTGTATATATGTATATATATATATAATCCAAGTATTTAACTTGAAATAGGTGGGAATCACTTACCTTGACATAGATGATGAAGATGGAGCTCCAAAATCGCCCCTAGGTTTGAGGAAATGAGATGAAATGAGCCTACCCATTTTTTGCAAACATAAACACTGCCAGGAAAGTCTTCTTCGCGTTCGCAGGCCTACCCTCGCGTTCGCGAAGAACAAAAAATCTCGAAAGACAATTCCAAACTCTTCTCAGACAACCTCTAGTAGAATAGATATAACGTTTCACACAAAACTCTAAATGACAAATGGTTTAATATTCTGAAAACTAGACTCCAATATCTACAACTTTCATGTTTTTCCCATCTCTTAATTCCTTATAGAGTTCGAGATATGAGCTGCCAAAGTCAGCCCTGTGCAATACAAATTTCTTCTTCATCTTCCCGAACACCCTATAGTCTATCATCCATAACTTTTTGTACACAAATCCAAATACTAAATGGTTATTTTTCTAGAAACAAGACACAAAGGGCTACAACTTTCATTTTACATCATGTCAAAATTCCTTATAGATTGTGAGATATGAGCCTCTGAAGTCAGACCTGCGCAACAAAGATTTTTCTTCTTCGCGAACGCGAGGCACCCTTCGTGAACGCGAAGAACAAAGTCCCTGAAGCAAAATCCTTCTTCGAGAACGTGAGGGGATCCCCGCGAACGCAAAGAACCACACCAGACACTAGCATCAGCCATTTCAATTTAACCCGAAATGACCTGAAACCACCTGGAAACACACCCGAGGCCCCCGAGACCCCGTCCAATCACACGAACCAGTCCCATAACATCCCACGAACCTACTCGAGGCCTGAAATCACATCAAACAACGGTGAAACCACGAGTGGCACTCTAATCCAAACTTCATGAACTTTGGAATTTCAAACTTCCACGTCCGATGCCGAAACCTATCAAATCACGTCCAATTGACCTCAAATTTTGCACACAAGTCATATTCGACATTACAGACCTACTCCAACTTCCGAAATCGAAATCTGACCCCGATATCAAAATATCCATTTCCGGTCCAACTTCTTAAAACCTTCAAATTTCTAACGTTAGCCAAAAGACTCCAAAATGACCTGCGGACCTCCGAATTTACTTCTGATCGCGCTCCCAACACCTGAATCACCATACGGGGCTACTCTTAGACTCGGAATCCCAAACGGACATCAATATCATCGAAATGCACTTCAACCCAGACTTATGAAATTTCTTCTAAAATGCTGACTTCCACAATATGCGCCGAAATTGTCACGACCCAAAATCCTAACCCAGGTCGTGATGGTGCCCAACGCCGAGGTCAGGCAAGCCCACACTTAAATTTATAGTGAATTTCCTTTATTTAACAAAACGTTCCAATACTCACTACTGTCACGACCCAATTCTCCCTCCGACTGGGTCTCGTGACGACACCTAGTCTAGACGACTAGGTAAGCCTATGCCTTAAGCGAAATTTAGATAAAACGGAAAAAAAATAATAGTAAGTGAAATAATTCATAATAAAGTCGACGCAACTCGGCATAAACAGTTACTTTATACCCAGAACCCGAAATATAACCATACATCACAAGCTACTCTACTGCTCAATATACACAACTGGAAAAGAGAAGAATGTATAGTTTCGTCTACAAGTACTACGACTTCAAGATAGGAAATGGACTCGGAATATGCGGACGCTGCAGATTATACCTCGAGTCTCCTAATACTGCTGCTGCTGACTAGCTGAGATACTGCGTGCTAGGACATAGATCTGCACATGGGAAAACATGCGCAGAAGGGCGTGAGTACTCCACATTTGGTACCTAGTAAGTGCCAAGCCAAACCCTAGTCAAGTAGTGACAAGGTCAGGTTGAGGCTCTACTAAGGTTGCAGTTCAAAATAAGACAGATATAGTTAACAGCTAAGTAGACACTAATAATTAACGGCAATTCAAAGTAAGGATCAGAAGAAAGAGTAATGAATCTCCTGTTCGGCACATCATATAACTCAGGTGATAATCATGCAATTCAATACAGGGGGAAAGCTCCCGGATCTCGGTCCGCAGTCCCAATTTAAATATACAATGCAGTACAGGGGGAAAGCTCCCGGATCTCGGTCCGTAGTCCCAATTTAAATATGCAATGCAGTACAGGGGGAAAGCTCCCGGATCACGGTCCGTAGTCCTAATTTAAATATGCTATGCAGTACAGAGAGAAAGCTCCCAGATCTCGGTCTGTAGTCCCAATTTAAATATCCAATACAGGACTATATATATATATATATATATATATATATATATCGGATAAAGCGAAGTTTCAAGGTTTGGGGAAAATCATTAGTAAATACGGGTAAAGTACTTAGACCGTGTTCAAACAGTAGTAACGAGAGAAAAATCAAGTAAAATCAATGGTTATGATAAAATATTAAATTGTTGTTCAGCTCAATCAAGGGCAGTAATATTAGAATTGAAATTTAGGCAGGTTATTATGGAATTTCCGTGAAAATTTCCCATGCACGCGCTCGTACACGGGGTTTTTATAGGAATAACCAGTAAAAATGCCTAAGGGAGATTCCCCAAAACAGAGTTAGGCAAGCCATTTACCTCGACTGTGCAAATCAATCAGTGATCACGCTCTTGCCATGAGTATCCAACTCCGGATGGCCCAAATCTATTCCATTCGATGGTAGAATGTAAATATCATTTCAAGAAATCAAAGTAACTAATTAATTCAAAGCTAATACGCAAAATTAGGAATTTTGACCAAAACGCCCCTCGGGCCCACTTCTCGAAATCGGGAAAAATTTATATTTTCTGAACCCTTGTTCGCTCACGAGTCTAACCATATGAACATCTCTCAAATCGGAGGTCAATTACCCAATCAAAACCCCAAAATTCGTTCTAGGAAGTTTCTTCCAATTTTCCCAAATTTCAACTCAAAAATCTCGAATTAAGGGTGGAATTTAAGATTAGAATCATGGAAATTAACCTATGATGGTTAGAAATCACTTACCTTGAACACCCAGGNGTAACTAATTAATTCAAAGCTAATACGCAAAATTAGGAATTTTGACCAAAACGCCCCTCGGGCCCACTTCTCGAAATCGGGAAAAATTTATATTTTCTGAACCCTTGTTCGCTCACGAGTCTAACCATATGAACATCTCTCAAATCGGAGGTCAATTACCCAATCAAAACCCCAAAATTCGTTCTAGGAAGTTTCTTCCAATTTTCTCAAATTTCAACTCAAAAATCTCGAATTAAGGGTGGAATTTAAGATTAGAATCATGGAAATTAAACTATGATGGTTAGAAATCATTTACCTTGAACACCCAGGTGAAAAGCCTCTGAAAAATCGTCTCCCCCGAGTTACCACAACTCAAAAATGGTGAAAATAGGCTTTGGGATCGAAATGGGGTTTTTAATATCCTGCCCAGTCATTTCTTCAATGCGATCATAGAGAATCCTCTGCGATCGCGGAGAGTAAGTATCCCACGCGCCCAAATAACCCAATGCGATCGCGTACAGTGACCTGCGATCGCGTACCCTCACGCCCCAAGACCTATGCGATCGCGAGCTGTTGAATGCGATCGCGAAAACCAAACTTAGAAAGGTCTGCGATCGCGGACCATACTTTGCGATCGCAGAGAACAAACTCGAGGCTTCCATGATTTACCCTCTGCGATCGCGGCTAATGCCCTGCGATCGCAGTGAACCAGAAACTGCTGGTGTAAACACCAGCAAACCAACAATGGTTTAAGGCCAAGATGTATCCGTTTGAACACCCGAGACCCACCCGAGGCCCCCGGGACCCCAACCAAAACCACCAACTAGTCCAAATACCTTATTCGAACTTGGTCGAGCCTTAAAAACACGCTCCATAACATCAAAATCATCAGATAAGCATAGATTCAAGCCTAAGAACTTAGGAATTTTCAAGAATTCACCTCCGACGCCGAACCACATCTAAACTCATCCGAATGACCTCAAATTTTGCGCACAGGTCATAAATGACATTCCGGACCTGCTGTCGCTTTCGGAATTCCATTCCGAGTCCGATATCAAAATCTCACCTATCGGCTGAAATCGCCAAAATTCTATCCTTCACCAATTCAAGCCTAAACCTATGTCTGGCCTCAAAAACACATTCCGAACACGTTCCCAACCCCGAAATCACTCAACAGAGCTAACAGAGTTGACGGATTTCCATTCCGGATCCGTCTTCACACAGCTCCCGCTCCGGCCCAATTTCTAAGGTTAAAGCTCACCTTAAAGGACTATATGTCCAAAAACACTCCAATTTTCATCACTCAACGCTCCGACTCGTTCCATTAACCTAATAAGACATGGGGGGAACAGTTATCTGGGGATCGGTGCACTAACTCTCCAAAACGACCGGCCAGGTCGTTACATTCTCTCCCTCATAAGAAAATCGTTCGTCCTCGAACGAGTATAGAAACATACCTGAAGCTGTTAATAGGTGAGGGTACTGACTCCGCATATCCTGCTCAGTCTCCCAAGTCACCTCCTTGACCGGATGACCTCTCCACTGCACCTTGACTGAAGCAATATCCTTCGATCTGAGCTTTCTAACCTGCCTGTCCAAAATGGCCACAGGCTCCTCAACATATGATAGGTCCTTGTCCAACTGGACTGAGCTGAAATCCAACACATAAGTCGGGTCACCATGATATTTTCGGAGCATGGACACGTGGAATACTGGATGAACACCTGCTAGGTTGGGAGGCAAGGCCAACTCATAAGCAACCTCCCCAACCCGCTGCAATATCTCAAAAGGGCCGATGAACCTCGGACTCAGCTTAACCTTCTTCCTAAATCTCATGACGCCCTTCATCGGTGATACCCGAAGAAAAACCCGATCACCAGCCATGAATGATAAATCACGAACTCTCCGGTCCGCATAACTCTTCTGTCTGGATTGGGCTGTGCGAAGTCTATCCTGAATCACCTTCACCTTGTCCAAGGCATCCTGAACCAAATCCGTACCCAACAATCGGGCCTCGCCCGGCTCGAACCATCCAACTGGAGACCTGCACCGCCTACCATATAAAGCCTCAAACGGCGCCATCTGAATGCTGGACTGATAGCTGTTATTGTAAGCAAACTCTGCAAGAGGTAAGTACTGATCCCATGATCCTCCAAAATCAATCACACAAGCACGGAGCATATCCTCCAAAATCTGAATGGTGCGCTCGGACTGTCCGTCCGTCTGAGGGTGGAATGCTGTACTGAGATCAATCTGGGTACCCAACTCACTATGCAAGGCTCTCCAGAAGTGCGAGGTGAACTGAGGACCTCGGTCTGAAATAATAGATACCGGCACACCATGCAACCGGACTATCTCCCTCATGTAGATCTGAGCCAATCTCTCCGAAGAATATGTAGTCAATACCGGAATGAAATGAGCTGACTTGGTCAGCCGATCCACAATCACCCAAATAGCATCATACTTCCTCAGAGTCCGAGGAAGTCCGACCACAAAATCCATGGTAATCCGCTCCCACTTCCACTCTGGAAGCCTCATCTGCTGAAGTAATCCTCCCGATCTCTGATGCTCACACTTGACCTGTTGACAATTGAGGCATCTGGCTACGAACTCCACTATATCCTTTTTCATCCTCCGCCACCAGTAGTGCTGTCTCAGATCCTGGTACATCTTCGCGGTGCCAGGATGAATGGAGTACCGCGAGCTATGGGCCTCCTCAAGGATCAACCTCCACAGTCCATCTACGTCAGGCACACAAATACGGCCCTACAGTCTCAACACACCATCACCATCTATGGTCATACCTGTAACACCATCCCTTTGAACTCTATCCCGAAGAGCTCGAAGGTCGAGATCATCATACTGGCACTCTCAAATGCGGTCATAAAGAGAAGATCCAGCAACAACACAAGCGAAAACCTGGTGAGGCTCAGAAAGGTCCAACCTCACAAATTGGTTGGCGAAGGTTTGAACATCCAAAGCTAAGGGCCTCTCAGCTGCATGAAGATATGCCAAACTACCCAAACTCTCCGCCCGACGGCTCAAGGCATCGGCCACCACATTGGCCTTCCTCTGATGGTATAATATGGTGATGTCATAATCCTTGAGTAGCTCCAACAACCTGTGCTGACGCAAATTGAGATCCTTCTGCCTGAATGTGTGCTGCAAACTCCGGTGATCCGTATATATATCTCACAGGGAACACCGTATATATAATGACGCCATATCTTCAGGGCGTGAACAATCGCTGCCAACTCAAGATCATGAATCGGGTAATTTTTTCTCATGTATCTTCAACTGTCTGGACGCGTAGGCAATCACCCTACCGTCCTGCACCAACACCGCTCCCAAACCAATCCTCGAAGCATCACAATAGACTTTATAGGACCCCGAACCGGTAGGTAGGACTAACACTGGAGCTGTAGTCAGGGCTGTCTTGATCTTCTGAAAGCTCTCCTCACATTCCTCAGTCCATGTAAAAGGTGCACCCTTCTGGGTCAATCTAGTCATGGGTGCTGAAATAGATGAAAATCCCTCCACGAAACGGCGATAATAACCAGCCAAATCGAGGAAACTACGGATCTCGGTAGCTGAAGACGGCCTGGGCCAACTCTGCACTGCCTCCATCTTCTTCGGATCTACCTTGATCCCATCCGAAGATACTATATGGCCTAAGAATGCCACATAATCAAGCCAAAATTCACACTTTGAGAATTTGGCATATAACTTCTTCTCTCTCAAGTTCTGAATCACGGCCCTCAAGTGCTACTCATGGTCCTCCTGGGACCGAGAATATACCAGAATGTCGTCAATGAACACAATGATGAAAGTATCCAGATGAGGCCGAAATACACTGTGCATCAAGTGCATGAAGGATGCTGCGGCATTGGTCAGCCCGAATGACATAACAAGGAACTCGTAGTTACCATATCTAGTCTTGAAAGCAGTCTTCGGGATGTCCGACTCCCAAAGCTTCAACTGATGATAGCCCGAACGAAGGTCAATCTTGGAGAATACCTTGGCACCCTGTAGCTGGTCAAACAAATCATCAATGCGAGGTAACGGGTACCTATTCTTCACTGTCACCTTATTCAACTGCCTGTAGTCAATGCACATACGCATCGATCCATCCTTCTTTTTCACAAACAACACTGGAGCACCCCAAGGCGACACACTGGGCCTGATGAACCCCTTATCAAGCAATTCCTGCAATTGTTCCTTAAACTCCTTCAACTCAGGAGGGGCCATGCGATAGGGAGGAATGGAAATAGGCTGAGTGCCAGGCAATAAATCAATGCTAAAGTCAATGTCTCTGTCGGGCGGCATACCCGGAAGGTCAGCTGGAAAAACATCGGGATAATCCCTCACAACTGGGACTGAATCAACTGTAGGGGTGTCGGCACTAACATCTCTCACATAGGCCAAATAAGCATCACACCCCTTTGCAACCATCCTCTGAGCCTTAAGAAAAGAGATGACTCGGTGAGGAGTATACTTTAGTGAACCCCTCCACTCTAACCTCGGTAATCCTGGCATAGCCAGCATCACAGTCTTGGCGTGACAATCAAGAATAGCATAGTGGGGCGATAACCAGTCCATGCCCAAAATAACATCGAAATCTACCATACTGAGTAATAATAAATCAGCCCTGGTCTCAAAACCACTAATAACAATCAAACACGACCGATATACGCGATTCACAACAAGAGAATCTCCCAGAGGAGTAGAAACGTAAATGGGGGAACTCAAAGAATCCCGAGATATCCCCAAATGTGAGGCAAAATAAGAAGACACATATGAATATGTGGAACCTGGATCAAATAATACCGATGCATGCCTATGACAAACGGGGACAATACCTCTAATGACTAAATCTGAAGCAATGGCCTCGGATCTGGCTGGAAGGGCATAATATCTTGCCTGGCCTCCCCTTCTAGGGCGACCTCGACCTCCCCGACCTCCACCTCGAGCTGCCTAAGATGGTGTGGTGGAAGCCGGGGCTGGAAGTATAGCTGGGGGACCTGGTGGCAGACGTGGAACCTGATAAGTCTCTGGTGGTACACCCCTCCTAATTCTAGGGCAATCCCTCATCATATGGCGAGGGTCGCCACACCCAAAACAACCCCTCTGAGGACGATGTTGTGGATGACTCTGAACTGGCCTGCTAGACTGGCCCGTGATAGCACCTCGGGCAGAAGGCGCCTGAGATACTGGTGGTGCATAATAAGGCTCCCGAGGTCTAGGAAATGCTGGAATACCACTGGCTGCTAGAAGAGATGAATGTACCGGGCGACTCACAAAACCCCTACCATAGCGTGCTGCTGATGCACGAG